>JABCKO010007944.1:0-33434 GCA_018855915.1 Tephrocybe sp. NHM501043
ACCTTTCGGTGCTGTTGGAGCAGGGCGCGATCATTGTAAGCCTTGAACTATTTTCAAAATATCATCCAGCCTTATGTTGTCATGTAGCCCAACAGGTTCCAAGTCTTGGCTGGTGGGCTTCAGGGTATCGTTGGGGGCCTGCAGAAGTTGCAGAACGATCAGGTATCAGGAGTCAAGTTGGTTGCGCGACCATGGGAAACATAATAAGAAAGTAGTTGGAATGACTTTGCTTGTGCCTGTACTTACAGGATGTAGTGGTGGATTAGTGGAATGCGCAAGAGAAAATGTCAATCATTTTACAGAGCTGGTCGGATCAGCTGGGTTCCGGAAGTTCCAAAAAAAAAGAATCACAAGTTGTCAATATTTCAACCGTTGCTATCCTACCATTTACCCTCCACTGCCTACTTGACTTGCATTTTAATTACCGGATCATCTGTGACTAAACATTGAGTCATACATGCGATAGTAAGCAAGAAAAAGCAAAAGTGGCGTTTTGAAGCTGTAACTTGTGAGGTGACATGTCGCTTGTGAGTAAAATTTCTGGTAGCTTCTGCATTACCTTGCTTCACGTTCAAGGCTTCTATATCATCCTTCAGCGCATCATCTACAATTCTGAAATTTGATCACGTACTGCGTAAAATACATCCGAGGCTATCCCTTGAGAATCGTAAGTATGGTTAATCCCTCCCGACAACCGGAAATATCAAGAAAAAAATGATCGAAATTATAAGCAAAGAGTCATTGGGGACCATGTCGTCACTTATATTGGTTGAAATATCTACCGACCTCATAGGCTATCTATTTTGCAACGCTTGCTTTTTACCCTCTTGAGTATATCGCATACCCTGTCTCGCGCCTGCTTACGATGTCTGGACCAATTACATCTGCACAACCTTCCGGAAAAGTACTTATCCCCAATGGCAAGGTATGTAATTTAATTTCCAAGTTGTGCACCCCAAATCTGGACGGAATCTCACCACCCGTAGACCCATGCCGCACCCTTGATTGTTGCTTCCCAAAAGCCTGCTACTTCGACACCACCGTCTCTGCCTACAAGCTATTACGACACCTTCCTCTCTGATGCCGCTCGCAAGCGAGGGCCCAGTCCAAGTGCGTTACCTCACGAGCCTCCGCCGATCGCTCGAGTGTGTCAAGACCTATATTTAATTTTGATATTCTCTGTCACCTCTAACCAGTTCGCGACCTCTTCCCTCTCGAACATATTCCCGGAATCATATCGCTCCTCGCTGGGAAGCCGAACCCCGATGTCTTCCCCTTCGAGTCTCTACAAGGTCCGCGACTTTGCTTTCTGTATCGTTTCGAGCCCTCGCACTCAGGCACACCATTTGTTGCTTTTTCCCTCGGGTCTGTGGATAGGCATTCACAGCTTTGATCAACCCTGGAGACGCTGTGCTTGTGGAATCCCCGGTATACGCGTGAGTCGTGGATTTTTTTTTTCGGGGGGTGCTGATGCGCAACCAACTCTGAGAAACTCGCTTTTTTTCTTTTTTTGTAGAGGTGTGATACCGATGTTCCAATCCATGGGCTGCGAGCAGATCGGTATGTGACTGAATTACTGGGGGGGTTGTCAGGCGGTCCTGTTCACTTCTCTTCACCCGCATGGCAGAGGTGGAGACAGACGCAGAGGGCATATCGTCCAATGCCCTGCGATCTATTCTAGAAAATTGGCCTGTCGGGAAACCTAAACCCCGGGTCCTCTATACCGTTCCCGTTCGTCCCCACGCCTCGAGACGGTGATTGTTCTGTGCTCACATCACCGTTGTTAGTACGGTTGTAATCCCACTGGGATGACAGCGTCCCTCGAGCGCCGGAGAGAAGTCCTTCGGCTCGCTGGAGAACATGATTTTATCATTCTCGAAGGTGAGGGGGCTCATTTAACCTTTGAATAATCCCACCTATTTCAATCCATCCCTCTTTCCCTTTCTTCCTTTCTTTCTCAGATGACCCGTATTATTACCTATACTATGGGTCAGCGGTGCCTCCCCCTTCTTACTTCTCCCTTGAGCGCGAAGCACCAGAAGTCGGCCGAGTCCTCCGCTTTGACAGTCTGTCAAAAATCATGTCGGCCGGGATTCGCATAGGGTTCGCATCAGGACCCAAGCCACTCCTTCAGGCCATCGATCGCCATGTATGTGGCGACATTTGTTTCGATCGAAAATACGGCTTCCCCCCCTCTTACATGACCTATCCAGACGGCCTCGTCGAATCTCCAAACGCCTTCGCTGACGCAGGCGATTGTGTGGAAAATCCTGGAATCGTGGGACTACGAGGGCTTCAAAAAACACACGGAGAGGGTCTCTGAGTTCTATCGCGCCCGCCGCGATATTTTCGAGCGGGCTATGGAGACCCACCTCTCTGGCTTGGCGCGATGGACGAGGCCCGAAGCGGGCATGTTTTTCTGGTGCGTGGATGATCTATCTGTGCATGAAACATCCATGAGAGCGCGTGTGTGTGTGTGTGGCTTGACGTTGACGTCGATGACGTCCTGGATTTTTTTTTTTTTTTTCCCCCGGCTCGCCACTCGTATAATTTATACATCGCTTATTTTAAATATACAGGTTCGAGCTGCTGCTGGGGAGCACCACCGCTGCCGACTCCGAGAGCGTTATTCGCAACAACGCGGTGGAGCGTGGCGTGCTTGCGTTGCCGGGAACGATCTTTCTGCCGAGTGGGCGGAAGACGAGCTATGTTCGCGCTTCGTTCAGCTTGAATAGCGAGGAGGAGACATTCGAGGCGCTGAGGAGATTGAGGACTGTCATCCTCCATGCTCGCGAGGCAGAGTCTGCCTCATTGGGCTAGGGTCCCTGCCTCGGCATCGTCCGCGGCCTCTGAATGTGCTCAGGGTGTGCAATGTGATCGGTGGAGGTGCATCTATCATGCCTCGACATGAAGGGTGTCGTAATGCGTCCCCTTCCCCTGTGTTTTACTTTTACCTTTGGAATTGAACACGTTGAGGGGTTATGTGGACCCTTGATTAGCGCTGCAATATCGTGTGTGGATTTGTACGTGCAAGCTCGGACACTTAAATCTGGATCAAAAGCTTCTCGGATCTCCGGCCCCACCCACGACCAGCGTGCCTTGTGAAATATCCATGTGGCTTGCATGGTAGTTTATATGTATTATCAACAATGACTCGAGTTGTGTAGGGCGTGGGTGTAATCAGAAGCTGATTTGTGGTCAGGCGTGTGTTTCTTACGGAGGAAAAATGAATTGACAGGGATGGCGCCACCAGGACCGAAGGCACATAGTGCTTTATCCAAGCTTCTTCGACAAAATGCTTCATGCTTAAAGAGGGTAGTGTGCCACATCAAAATTAACAACTGAATACCAGCTTTAGCCGTTGATTATCCGGACTTGCTATAAGTGACTCCCAATTGTTCGCCCCGTTTAGTTAGATGATAGGAGATCAATCCGGCACGTTGCGGAACTATGTAGGAAGAAAACCAAAGTGCAATCAACAAAGACTTGTTTTAAAAATTTATTTTCCATTGCTCTGCTCCGAACATCCTCCAATTCCAACAAGTACGTGTAAAAGATCGTCGTAGATCGTCGTCATTGATGGAGCAGATCTCGATAGGCTTTACAGCAGCCATGACCCAATTGAGTGGATCTGCTCCCGTGAATGTGTGCCGTCTCGTAACATGCGAGACGTGCAAGAAGACGACCTGGGCAGTACGTCCGATTTTCATAACGAGTTGAAATGACTTTGATGTTGATCTGTGGTTGCATCCAGGGTTGTGGTCAGCATGCCGAAGCGGTAAGTTTGTCTTGGCTGCGCTGGCACCCCAAAAACCGGGCGTTGCTGACATGCTGGTTGTAGGTAATGCAGAGCGTAAAGGAAGAAGACAAGTGTGTCTGTGCTCGCTAATCCCGGGAAGAAACATGGAGTGGGGTTCTGATGGGGGCGTACCTAATTAGGCAATTTGTTATGAAAGGGGGGGGGCGGTGTCTGGGGGGTCTGGAATAGATTAGGAAGACCAGTGATGATCTTCAAAAAGTGCAGCGAACTACGCGACGTGTGGTTGCTTGTCCTTCCATGCTGTCGTGGCCAACATGAGCACCAACACGCCCTTTGACCCCGCAGATGTCGTCACCACAGACCGCCTCGAAGCCTACTTTGACGACGACCGCAGGCCCATGATGAACAACTACGTCCGCCATGCAAAGATTGGCGACGGCCACCACGGCGAGGTCTACCTCTGCTACCAGCTAAATGCCAGTTTGCCCCAGGACCACCCAGATCGCCGTCTTCCAGTCGTCTGTTTCACATCTTCTGATCGACCCCGCCTCCAACTAACCTCCAAATAGGCCATGAAGTCCGTTAAACGTGACAATCCTCGTGCAAAACAGTTTAGAATGCTGCGCCAGCAGCGCATCCCCGCATCTGCCCATACTCCTCTCGTAGACCGTCTCGGCACAACCGAGGCCAAAATTCGCAAGGAAATTGCCATCATGAAAAAGTGTCGCCATCCACATGTTGTGAGGCTTTACGAGATTATTGATGACCGGACAAGGGACAAGATCTACATGGGTAAGTCATGCTCTTCCTCGGGCGCTTGATTTCTTCGCAAGACAGTGGTTCAGTTGGAAGGCGCGCCATTTCGTGTGCCTCTGTTCTGTCGGAATCTCTCTTGCTTACACTTCCCATTCGTTTTAGTGATGGAGTACCTTGCTGGCGGCGAAGTCAAGTGGACAAACGAAAATCACGAGCCCATCCTCAGCTATGACCAGACACGCCGCATCATTCGCGACGCAGTTCTCGGTCTCGAGTATCGTACGTGGCTCACTTTTCCATTTCCCCAGCTCCAATTCCCTCCATATCTGACGCCCTGCCGCAGTTCACCACCAGGGGATCATCCATCGCGACATCAAGCCTGCTAATCTCCTCTGGACAGCGAATCGACGTCAGGTGAAGATTGCGGACTTCGGTGTCTCTCATTTTTCCTACGCCCAGCGTCTGGCAGCTGCAGGAGCCGAAGGCGTTGATGACACCGAAGACATCCTTTTGGACGACTCCGATCTGACAAGAAGAGCAGGCACACCATCCTTTCTCGCTCCTGAAATTGTATACGAACACACAAATGATCCATCTCCGGGCTCATCTTCCTCGGCAGACGTTCCGACTGCCGGAGAATCGTCCCTCGAATCTTCGCAGAGCCTCAACACCAGTCAGCGCCCTCCCATCACCAAATCTATTGACATCTGGGCGCTCGGTATCACTCTCTATTGCCTGCTCTTCGGAAAGACACCGTTTACAGCAGACGCTGCGGCTTCCGGCACGGAATGGAGCCTCTACAACTCGATATGCAATTCCGACTGGACTGCAGACGAGTTTATGTGTTCAGATCGCGTCCCAACGGGCGGCCGCCATTCCAGGGGTGACAGCACCCAAGGTGCCATAGTGATGTCTCTCCTCGACCACCTGCTCAAGAAAGATCCCAAGGATCGCATTACTCTTGATGAAGTCAAGGTACGCGTCGTTACCGAGCGTTTGAGGGCACCAGTCAATTTGAATGGTCTCTTATCGGGCTCTCTTTCATTCCAGCGTCACGAATGGATCCTTCGGGACCTTCCCGATCCGGACCAGTGGTTGAAACTCACCACGCCCCACAGCAAGATCGATGTGTCCGCCGACGAAACGTCCGACGCCATGTCCACAATTCGCTTCCAATGGAACTGGAACACAGTCGCTCGACGCGTCTCGTCGCTCTTCCGCCGCTCCCGTGAGCAGAAGAACGACTCCTCCCGCGGGCAAGTCAAATCCGACCCACACGTTAGGATCCGCAGACATCAAAGCGCGCGGTTTCCGGACGATTCGTTCTCCTCGAATTCGCATAAGCAGGATAAGGGGAAACAACGTGCGGAGCTTCAGCCACCGAAGAGCGAAAGATATGTGCGGTCCAAGTCGACGGAGCCGTGGCCGATTGCGGGGAGCGCGAGCGCGACACGCAGCACGAGTGCCATACAGTCACCCAGGGATACGAAGCCACGGAGGGGCTCAGCGACACTCAGTGAGCGCCTCAACAAGACCAGCATCGTCTCCACCAGCGCTGTGGCGAGCGAAAAGCCTCGGGCGCGCTTCGCACACCTCTTCAACATCAAGCAATGGCGACCGAACAAGTACCTGCCACAGTCCAATGCGAATGCGTCCACCCAGTCCATGGCGGTGCCCTCGCCATCCTCTCATGCCCACTCTTCACCGGCCGCGGTCACCCGGCGCAGCGAGGAGGTGCTGCGCCACTACCGCACTGAAGCCCAGGACCCAGGGAACGGACTGCTTACAGCCGACCGTCGAGCATCGAGTTGGGGCCAGGGAGACCATTCTACCGAGTTCGCAGAAGCGGTCAGCCTGACCTCGTCGTATGAATTTATGGAGCGCAATGCGGCTGTGGCTTCGAGCGGGATATATGGCGATCGGCTAACACCGCGTACACCCCGCCTTACGACGAATCTCTCCCCGTCCTCCACGTCGCCGACGAGCCCCATCCTCACCCCGAGTGATGAGGCTGGCCTTGGAGTGAGGGGTGCCATGTTCGGACCAGCGTGCTTTGAGGACGACTCGTCAACTATTGCAAGTGGCGAAGCGGACTGGCGGGGTGGGAGCGACGATATTGGCCATGCAGGCGATCGTCTTCTCGGTGGCAGCCACAGTTTCGAAGACAACGACGAAGATGATGAAGATGAGTCCGATCAAGAGGAGGCTGTGACGTTTTCACCTCGGAGGCGCCCACCTGTTGCATGAGATTCACTCCCCTTTTCCTTATCCTATCATCCCCTCGAGCACTACTTGCTCTTATGTTCAGCTATTTCGATACCACAAACTTCTCCATTCCCAGCATGACCACTCACCCCATCTCATCCAACCATTCAAACACACGTATACCTAGAAGGCGGGCACTCCATCTTCACATCATTTTTCATATCCTTAAGGACTGTATTAGAGTAGTATTATTAAACTCCTTAGACGACGCTATAAGTGTCTGCACTGTACACTACTTTACACAAGTAACACAACAAAGCATTACAGCCGGATATAAATGAACGCAGCGCCGGTGCGCGTCTGGGGCAGATTATGACATCGAAGAACATTGGGGGAGAAAGGTATATTTATGATACCAGAAATAATAATACCCGAAAGGGAGAAGAAAAAATTGTGCATGGGGTATTGGGGAATGAACGAGTGGGGGCGGGCGTAAGGCCTGGGTAAAAATCATAAGTATAGACAGTCAGAAACGAGTGTGGTTGCATGTGGCATGTGCATGGGAGACCTAAAAGGGTCCAGTAAAAGGGGGGAAAGCATATATGACAAGGGAACAATCAGCGAATGGATGGAGTGGGGGTATGGATGGATCAATGGATGGAAGGATGGAAGGATGGACGGATGGGTGATGAGGATATTTCCATCACGTCGGCCACCCACGAGCAATGCGCGCCGCACCACCGCCCACTCGGCCCAGGAAGTTCCAGACTGCGGCACTACCATCAGGCGAAAATCCCTCGCCTCCGGGCTGTATCGAGTTAAAACTGCTCCACGCCGCGCGGTCGTAATACGTAGGACCACCGGGAACATTATACTGTGGCACCATGTAGGGGCTAGCGGCTAGTAGAACAAGTGCTGACGCAGCAACCCACATAAGAGCCTGTGTAGCCACACTCGTCGGACCCGAGTTCTTGTCGTAAATGTAGGTGTTGTAGATGTTGTAGAACCGGCCTGAGCGTCGCTTGCCGTCCTTCGGTGACTTGGCCGTGTTGCGCTGAGACCTTTCGATGATCTCGTCGATGACGAGACAGTCAATGCCAAGCTCCTCTTTAAGTGCCTTCCACTCCTCGATGGCCTCGGGGGAGATACCGCCCACTATAGGTTCGAATGGAATCTTTGTGCCAGGGTGATACCTCTTAACAGCCGCCATTCTTTCTTGTTCCTGTTCCTCGGGGTTAATCTGGTTGTAGGCAGGCGGTTCATCATGCAATTCGAGGGTCTGTGGTCGCGCTCGGGGTGTCGGAGGGATGATAGTCGACGATGACGAAGCAAGGCTTTCAACCTGCTCTTCGGGAGGCGACAAGGACCCAGATGGCTGCTCTTCTTCTTCAGGTGATTCAGTCTGAACCTCCATCTCGACCATCACACGCTGGATAGGCTCCGGTTCTGGCTCAGTTTGTGCTGCGAATGTTGCAAGCCGTGGTGGTTCAGTCTGTGTGCTGTACGACACGCGAACAACTTTAGGCTCGGGGTCTGTCTGAGTCTGATGTGTTGCGGAGAAGAGGAGGGGTTCATGTTGGCAAGAACTGTCCGAGTACTCCTTTGTCTCTTCAAACGTCCTGGTCTGGATCCCAATCCTGTTCGCCCGACTGGCAACCTTCTTAAATGAAGCCAAGGAAATCAGCGAAGCTTCCACATGAGCAGAGAAAGTAACTTACTCGTTTGGTTCTCGTGATGATAGTCTGGATAACATCCTCCCCCTCCGTGTCATCTCCTTCGTCCATCTCAATTGACTCCTCTCGCAGCTCTTCCTCCACAGCGCTCTCCTCCTCATCATCATCATCCATCCCCCATCCACCCTTCATCTTTCCCATAAGCTCCGCCCCCAAACTCTTGCTCAAGGTGTTCGCCGCGCTCGACTGCCCGCTCCCGCTTGTCGCCACGACCGCATTGTTCCGCATCTCATCCATGTCGAAACGCATGCGATCAATCGTCTCCTTTAACAGCATGTTCTCCTGCTTCTGTTCGTCCAGTTGGACGTGTGCTTGCTGGGCAATGACGAGCTCGTCCTCGAGCTGCGCAAACCGCACCTCCCACGACTCGTGCTCCTTAGCCCATTTGCTGGTTTCGATTCCGTGCAAGCTGGCGGAATCACGCATGGAACGGATGACTTCTTCGCGTTGACGAAGTTCGTCGCGGTATCGTTCGGATACAGCTAAGGGGGAGAGAAGTTAATTAGTAAATGTTCGAAGCCAGTAGCATTAGTCGAACATCACTTACCACATTGTTCTTGATATTGACGCTGTAAGCTCGTATACGTAGATCGTGCGTGCTCCAACGCCTTGGTCGCTTTCGCAATCTCAAGCTCGAGGGCCCCAATTTGGGTCAAGTTTTGCCGCTAGGGAGAACATCAACTCGGTGCCTTCGGGAAAAACAGGATGAACGAACTTCCTTGGCGCGCAACTCCTTCTCTTCGCGTTTCGTTGCATTCAACTCTGTGCGCATTTCCTCCAACCTGCCCTGCATCTCCTCAAGCTCTGACTCGTGCGCCAGTAGCTTATTCTGCATCATCTTACCCGCATCACTAAGCTTCCTACTAAGGTCCTCATTCGCTTTCCTATATACATCCAACTGGGTGTACGGCTCTATCGATGTCGTCGAGCTCGCAGTCGGTCGGTCCATCACACGGCCCCTTGCCGACTCTGCCAGCGCATCCTCCTCGTCGTCATCGTCCGCCCTAGGCATCGGCAGCGTAGACTTGAGAAACGAATCGTCGGTGCGGTGCCCGTGATAGTCAAATAGGGATTTTGGTTCGATCGTCTGGTCTTCGTCGTCATCGAGCATGAAGCTGCTGTAGTGCCCCTGTTGGGACGAAGCGCGCGAATGGGGTCGCGAGGGTGGTCGGCCAAAGACAGGGGAGGTCATAGGGGAGAACGAGTTCGTATTCGGGGACATGGAAGGTGATGTTGGGTTCGAGGGTGCGCGTGAACGACTGGGTGTACGTCCGAATACACCAGGGCTAGCTGAGAATGACTGTAACGTGTTTATCAGCATTTAGATTGAATGGTAAAGTACACTGTGCTCACCTCTGAATCGCTACGGCTCCCCGCATCGCTCTTGCGCCTGTGCGGTGCCGGGCGCTTCGTCGTCCAGCTCGACGGTGGCTTGTTCGCAAGCGGACCCGTGCGCTGCCTGCGCTCAGAGTCAAACGGAGATTTGGCCGACATTGGGGTCTGAGGTGGCCCAAGGGATGAATGTCGGCTCCTGGTTCCGGAATCATCACCACTGCTCTCATCCCTGTCGCTCGAGCGGCCGCGGTCGTACTCCTCCTGTGAGCTTGGGCTCCGCGGGGGACTATGCCGCGTCTTTTGCGCAATAAACTGCACCAGGATGGCCGGCGTGCACTCAAGGCCGGGGTTCTTGCTCAGGAGATCCTGGAACTTGTCGGTTTCCTCATCGTCCAGGAGCCTGACTCCCTGATAATGTTCTTCAAATGCATCGAATATTTGGACCAGGCAGTCTGCAGGTATCACTGGCTCCTTTTGTTCGTTGTAATAGGCTTGGGGGTGGTTCGTAAATATATCTTCAAGTTGTTCTTGTATGTCCACGATGGACTGTCTGTTTCTACCAAAATTTGACTAGGAAATGGTCAGAAACCGCGCCACAAAAGCCACTGGCACTCACCATGATGAGAATTGGGATTCTGAGGGTTGAGGGGAAGCTACTGTACCATTTCAGTTCACTGTTCAACTTGTGAACAATGCAGAGACAATGTTCGGCTTTTCCAAATAATTGTCAACACAGTGAACTTTCCAGATTTGTAGCTTATTCCGAGTCCTTGTTCTCCTTAAATACTCGCGAGCTAATTACAAATTGGATTGGTGACTAGCAGCACCGTAGTCTCTATTATCATAAGTAAGCGCCATATCCAGTGGTTTTGCAATGTCAGTTAACCCACTCATTTTCTCAGATTCTATAACATATACGAAATCTTTGTCGTGCATTTGACCCTAGAATAAACTCGTATAACTCTTTTTTTCCGGTTCAGAGTGAATTACACTCTTTCTGTGCGCAGTGATTCCCCTGATGCTTGCTGGGAACCAGGTACAACTCAAGGTACTTAGAATTTGCACATAGTCACGTCATACGAAGGATTCAGAACTTCCAATTCCTATTGGAACTGCATGACGCCGCATACAATCAAGTAAGCACCCGCTTCTAGATCTACTCGCTACATCTATCTGAGCTTTCTAGCGTAGATGCCCAGGATTCCGTGCCCACCGTTAATGATGAAGAATCAGTATGACCACTCAGAGGCAATCTTGCAATCAAGGAAGTATCTGAGGTTCCCCACCAGTCATTACCCACAAACGATCATCGACGACGGAGCTTACCATGGACATCTATACCACTGTTCTCCTCGGCATTATCGTTCCCCTGGCCATCCCATCCTTCCTCAAATCTATCAGTATCTGCATCACCTGATACGAGCAGGTCAAGGATCTCCTCCCACTCATCCTCGGGTGCCTTGAATCCTTTAGGGAACGAATTCAAATGGAATAGCGAAGACTCTTCCTCCAAATGCTGGTCGCCATACAGTTCGTAGAATGCTAGATCTTCCTGTTCACTACAGTCCGAGGTCACCATTTGTGCCGAGGCTGGATGGCGAGGACCACTCACTCATAATCTAGAAGCCCCTCTTCATTGGCGTAGAACATCTCCAAGATATCATCAACCTGATCGACCGTTGTCTGCGCTGCTGTCTGCGTCTGCATCTGAATCTGAGTATGCAGAGTTAAGTAACTGTTGGTACACGTAGGGGATACCGTGGTCACTTGTGGCAAGTTCAAACGGAATCGGACTTTTATGGATTTCATCCGGTGGCCACATCACTCAGCACAAACAAAATCGGATAGATATATTCAGTGATAGGTGATAGTTTAGTGAGGCACAATTTGACAATCGCAGAAATGTCGAAATCTTCATTTGTGAGTGCAGGTCACAATCAGATATACTGTGATGTTGATGAAACTTGACAGATGATGTAGTCAACGGATTTGTGACCTCTGCAGCAACCAGACGAAGTGTTCTGTCACACATGAGCGGCCTTACCGAGCGTTTAACGACTGTCATACATGTACGTGACGTATGGTCTAGAGGCCTTTTTGGGACTGAACAGCCTTCAAGTTGTTTCGATGTCAGCAGAACATCCCTCCCCCACCATCAATGCTATCATACACTTTGCCTCTCTGGTAGAAGTAGAATCATCGTCTGTCTGATGCACCAACTACAGTGGTTTGAGGAGACGCGGGTGGGCGATTCGTCAAGTTGTCGACTAGCTGGAAGTACGATGTTCTTCACGGTATTCCATCATGTGGCGCGTCGAGTGTTTCGACTGTATCTCTCTTTAAAACCGGTGTTGAGCTTGAAGGCAGGAACTTATCATGGAGTGGCTTGACCCTCCTCTTCTGCGGTAAACAAACATCCCAGTAGGATTTGGCCACTTTGAGCGCTGCGCGCTGCTAGGCTACATCCCATGGCTTATTCCTCAACTACAGCCAATATTCTTGGAGAGGATCTGGCTGGCGAGGCCTATTGCGACGCCTCACCCTCAAGAGAGTGGCCAATTAATATCTGCGAATCAAGTAGGATTGATCAAGCACCCCAGTACGTGTTGTCCTCGAATTTACGAGTGGAAACACAAGGCAGACTGAGAATATGATCGAGTCCCCTTGTGCGTCGGTCCTCAACCCTACTAGATTCAAGATCAGGATTGTAACCAATCTCACCACTGACCATGGACACCTGGATTCATTTCCCAGTTTCCGACCAGCCTTAAACAAGAGACGAGTAAATCGGGCATCAGACGCTCTTCACCTAAAGTTGAATGAACTTGCATGACAAATATGAAATTTTTACATAACCTGCAGGAGGCTGGAGTTATGGGAAGCTATTGCACATTCACAATGTGGCTGGACAGTCGTCTATTCGAAGATGGGATAGCTATGCTGTGACCCGCGTAAACACGCGACATTTGTAGGGAACTAGGACAACAGCAGCGGGCACTACTTATCTTGTTCTTTCTAAGTTGGAGCTATTGTAGTGGTTATCGTTTTGCTGTTGTTAAAATACAAAGCCAAGAAGCAGAGTGCTTGTTAATAAGCCATCGAGTTCTGGTATAGAGTCTCTAGCCTCCAAATGATATGACAAGGGCTTCTGAATCAGATCTCATTGGGAAGGAAAGAAAGAAGCATTCGGGCCGATAGTGACCCCACAGCCGCATCAAATGTGGCTGTTGTGGCTGTGCATAACTACTCCAGTCACCGGAATCTTTATAACCGACGCAAGTTTTTTGCGTCCGTTCCATTCACTACGATGTCTCAGACCCGGAATCTGCTATCTGAGCGGTATATTCAGGACAGCTTTCACAGTTATCTGAAGTCTTCACTGACTCAGGCGAAAGCCGAACGACTTCTTGATGCCGACATTCTCAGCAGCGCAGAAAGTGATCTCATGATAACAGGCAAGATGCACAAGTTCATTTTGCTTTAGTTCAAGTGGTCTGATGATGATGATGCATTAGGTCCTGCACTATGTCTGTATTTTGCTGCTTTACGGTCCACGACGAATCCACCGTCAGTACCACTACCACGGAGCTCTAAATCCGAGGCACCAATTGAATTGTCTTATGACAACTGCCCCCCTGCATTCATAGCGTTTCTCCAGGTCTGGGCTAGCACCGTTCCAACCATACAAACTCTAGCACCAGAGCACCAGCACGATTTGGCGCGCGTCATTTGCGGACTTGACCCGCTTTCACAGCCGATACAGCCCGCTATCGGCGGTATTGCTGCTGATTTACGCGCCGTGGCCATCGAAATTAGCCAACGGAGATCATTTCAGGATCGGTTTGCGTCTGACCTGCAGGCTGCCCTTGATTCTGGGACAGCTCCAGGTAGTCCAAGCGCAAAGAAAGCTTCCTTTGTTCCCCCGCCGCTTTATGACCCATCTCCGAACTCCTCCACGCGCACTTCTCTGGATTACCGCCCATTATTATCTCCTCAGCGGTCTCCTTCGCGCACTTCCCATGAGATTCCACCGCCATTGCCTTCACGCCGATCCCCTTCACGCTCCTCTCATGAAATTCCACCCTCATCGCCTTCTCATCTCTCCCCTCCTGCTTCTGCATCTAGCTCAGCCTTCCCAAGGCGTAGCCAATCACCTTCTGTCCTCGCCCCAAACTCCCCCGCAATTGAATTTATCCGAGAAACGCTCTACGCCTCTCTAGCCGATGCTCTAGAACGCCAGCCGTCTCTGCGGGCCCTCCTCAAACGCGACCCATCTCGCGCCTACTTCGCGTCAGTTGCATACGCCATCCTGGACGTCGCAACGACCGCAATCACACCGGACGGAGCCGTCGTTGGTGTGCTTGGCACGCCACTCACACTTGCGGACTGCCCGCAGGAGCTGCGTCCGTTCATGTTGGAGCTTGCTGCGATCGGGGCACAGGCGAAGGACATCGAGGACGCAGATAATGAGACGGCGATGCAGTACGCCCAGCGCGGTGAGGACATACCTCCTTCGAAGATGGATAGGGTGAGGAAGATGCTGGAACAGGGCGTTGGGTACGCCGAAGGAAGACAGGAGGCAGCTGAAGGGAGGAGGAGCGTAGAGGGGAGGGCCGTGGCATTTACAAACCGGATAAACGCTTTGAGTCTGGGGATGACGAGGCTCAGAGCGTTCAGAGAGCGACAGGATGAGGTGTTTAAGGTGTTGAGCGGTATTGGTGGCTAGAATGCGCTTCATTCAGAGACTATATCATATCCATATGAACGATACCCTACTCTACTCAGCTTTACTTTATTATCCTGAACGACAGTAATCATGAACCTCCAAATTCGTACCATTCTTCATCTGTCAAGTTGAGAGTTTTTGTATCGTCGATGACCAGTTGTGAAGGACACTGGAGGTTCGATGTCAATGATATTCGTCTTTTTATCGCGGTAGCGCTTTTCTTTCATTACCTTGGCGGATGACAGATAGATTGCAGCAGTTCTCGAGACTTGGCGTCGCTTGTTGTGGCGGAGAAACGGGTTTCAAGATACAGCAATTCTGGCAGATTTACCCTAAATCTACTATCTATGTGAGTAAGTTTTCCGCGGTCATTGCGTACCTGGATTTCGCAGCCGATGCGCATCTAGAGCAAATCCATTAAACGGCACAGGCTTGTTATTTCAAGAACTTGTGAAAAAGTCGCATCAAGAGCATGGCCACGGTGGATTGATGATATGCTATCGGAAATGAATACAGAGATGTGTTAAGAAACAAGGCAAAGCGGTTTATCATATTCAAAGATCGTCAAGAATTGGAAAGACAACAAAAAATTTCAACGTACACACTGTGAAGTGAGTACCACTGTGGAAGGGTGGTTGCGTCGGGGGGGCTCCGCTAATCTCTGCACTATCAAACAAGTTGATAGCTTCCCAGGCAGAAACCACCCATGACATACCATATTAGAGATTTGCTACTCCGCTTGCAGGAGTATATTGAAGCAAACTCATGGCAGTCCCCCTAAGCCTCCACAGCTGGGGTTGACACCTATAGGCAGTGTCAGCATTTAAGCTGATTGAGTGAGGCTAGCAATCGACCACATTAACCGAGTTTTGCTTTTTGTTTGCCGGCGGAGATGGTTGGGAATTCTGATCGTCTAATCTGTTGCAAGGGATGTTCGCAGTATCAGAATGAATGAATGACTGAATTTCGATTCAAGTATGCCGGCTAGACTTGAACCAGTCGTCCTGGAAGTTATTTGCGATGTTGAGTAAAGTGAGCGAGTTTTGATGTTTGACTCTGAAGTGGTCCGAAGTTGGTGGAAACGATTGCAGAGGAATTTTTGGAACCCCGCTACTACTTAAAAAGGCATCTATTCTCTGCTGCACAACAGGTTGGGCAACAGTTGTCAGTTTGTTCTGCCTTTATCTTCTCCAACATCTCAGCCGAGATGTTTGCGTGAGCGTATCAGGCGGTGGGCTGGCAGTGTGAGAAATGACATCCGCAAGGCGCACGAAGGAACCCATTTTCAGAATCCAAATGGGGTGCCAGCATCCATCAACCAACCACACTCCTTCTCCAATCTAGGGACCGCATGTGTATGTTAACAAAAATCTTATATCAAACAAATTCTTTTTTAAAAAGGTTCATCTTCAAATGGGGGGACGGCAAATTTACAGATCGTGGTGGCTTCCTCCTAGCTCAGGCAACACAACTTTGAAGGCCATTGCTCTCAAGGACCTCAAACCGGAAAATGTCATCTACATTGAAGGACCATCATAATACGTATGACCAGGAGGGCGAGGAAGAGGACCTGAAAGACATGGTTCCCTATCCACATCGATCTATATATATGGTCAGCGGGTGTATAATGGTTGGGATGGGTACTCGAAATTTCCCTCAGTTATAATGTGATGTGTTTGTGCTTAAGGAAGAATATCATTCTCTGATTTCAAGAGGGTAAATAGTAAATCTATTTGCGCCACACAATTATTAAGTTAAACAGCCCAGCATCAAGTGCTCAGACCCACTTAACGCATATATGCAAAGTGTTTGACGTAGTAGACCTTGCCCAGAATCTCTTCGATTGTTTTGACTATATTGAATGAGCTGCCAGGTTCTGAGATGCAGATTATAATGAAGTAAGCCTTTGACAGCCCAGTCACAATTTCGGTAGTTAACCCTTGTTGCTGACGCCCTCATGAAAAGGTATCATCCGAGGGGGCGCAGTTGTCCAATTCAGTGGAGGCAAACATCCAGCCCATGTAGTTAAGATATTGTACATAGATGTGGTTCCCTTGCAAATTCGTTCTCGATCGTACCACACGAAAACTTTCATGACAACGATCGTATCAATAGAGAATAGGTACATAAGAAAAAAGGCATAGATCATGAGCCGAGCCCTGTACGCATCCCACGCGACCTTGAACGTATGAGGTTCCAGTCCTCCTTCGGAGGACCGACCAGCAGTGTTTCCTTGCCAAAACGAAACCGTCCGTCGGTACAAAGTTGGCCGGTAACTATAATCAATGCTTCGGTTTGCAGCTCTGGCCTCTTGGCGACCCTAATACATGGTCATCAGAATTGTTACAATGGTACAATGAAAGAACTCACGGGCTCGTGCTCATGAGGAGCACTCCTTTTTCTAGAAAGAGTACTTAAACGTTCCGCACTCGAGGATATCGCAGGCAGAGATCGGACTTGGATCGGGATCGCGGCCCATTTTGGGTTGACCCTATAAGCATGGACAGGCATTAACAACGTAGATATGGAGAGCAAGCAAAGAATTAGGCACACCTCTTCTCTTATTCGATCATGCCATCCACAAGCGGCCCAAAAGTCGTCTCCACCCACTCTCGATGACTGTCCGTACCAAAGTCGTCAACATACACCCCGTTGAACGTCTCGTAAACATTGATTGGCATCTTATGCTCCCAGGGGAAGTCGGTGAGCTCATATCGTGCTTTGTACATCATCATACAGAACATCAGATTCTGCGTCAGGAGGCGTGTGGGGGACTAAGTACAGGTGATAATTATAAAAGACTGAGCGAGCTGCAAAAAGGTCACTCGCGCGGACGACGGGGCGAGGCGTGTCAGGCGCACGTCGGGTAATGCAGCGTCGTAGTTGTGGGGTGAGAATGGCATCACCAATGAGCTCGTAGTCTGCTTGGGATCTGCAGTCAAGTCCTGCAATCTTCGTCCACTTCTTTGGCTGGGGTAGCCGCCAGCCATACTGAGGCATGTCGATGAGCCTGCGTAGCTCTTCCTGCTGCAAGGTGAGGCAGGAAGATGTGTGAGAGGTGGTGGAGGTCGAAATTGTCGACATGCTGAACTGCGACGTGGCGGTGGAGGCGGACGGGTTAGAATGAATGGCTGCTGTTGCGGCGGAGGTAGAGCTGAGTGTAAAAACGGTAGAAGAGGGTACAATGGTTGAGTTGGTGGGAACAAATGCTAATTTAGTGGACGGCACGGAGGGAGAGTATGTTTGTAAAAGAGACGACATGGGGATGTCAGCCCATGATAGCAATTTTTACACCATAACATTACGGTCAGCCGCAATTGCAAAAGTCAGTTGCGACGTCTGAACTTCATAAGTAATTGGTCACGAATTGCATGTGGTGGTAGTTGTCACGGTACGAACCTTTGTACCATGGACATCAAGCGCGTTAAAACGTCCTAGTCCATGAATCGTAACCCGGTGCCTTTGGGTTGCGCTCATAGAAAGCCAAGTCGCTCCGTCGTTTAGCCACAATCCGCCAGGTTACCACCACTCAGCAAGTAGCCCAGCCAATGAGCAATAATACAATTATTGGTATTCAGCAGATAGCAATATACAGGACTAGAATAACGGAACCTTGAGCGAGGAAGAAGAAACCAGGGGTATATACATTAAATCGAGGATCGTGTCAGGTGGAGTTGTCTCGAGGAAGTTTCCAGTGTTAGCTTTATCAGGTATCACGAATGAAACGACAGTTTAATACCTGAAGCTAAAGAATGAGTCAAGGATCGACGGATGTGCACTAATCCGGAGTATTTGGACGACTGCAAAATATGATTAGAAATGCAATGTATAGCCAAAAAATCATCCCACTATTGCGGATATAGGACAAGAACTACAGCTGTGAGCAGATCGGCTGTAAAGATCCTCTGGCACGCACTGAAAGCCGCCATCTTTTCCATCTTTTCAAAATTGAGGCTTTCTTCTTGAGAAACACCGGGCAGCGTGCCGACAAAAAAAAACAGCGGAAAAAGACACCCCTGGTCGCGTCATGTTTGCATAAAAAAATGCGTCGTCGCGTACATGATTCAAGGAACGTGGGTGAAGCATGAGAGAACAGAGCTGCTCGAAAGATTTTTATGAGCACCTTTGCAAAGAAAAAAAAGAGAGAGAGAGAAAAGGTACAGGAAAGCTACAATGACTTGTTTTCCCAAGAGTCTTCAGTCCGTGTCTGGTAAAAGCCGAAACCAGTTCTTCTTGCCCATCCTTTCCCCGCTCAGTCTGCTCAGTCAAAGTCAACGTCCTAGGGAGAGTTCGCATAAGACACACAACATCTGTGTAAGGAACATGAGCTGATATAGCGTAGTACAGGTGGTCGACCTGTTGTAAAAAGTCTTCCGTAGGCATGATGTTTAGAACTCACTGGTGGATGAAAAATAAACGTGAGATGAACGGGTCTCTTTGTAAGCGTGGTCCCAAGCACGCACATGAGAACCTATACAGCCAAAAGGGGAGACAACTGAGCAGATACCTGTTCAGCTGCTGCATGCTATATATGTAGCAGTATGAGTTCTGCTGTAAGCCACACCCAGGCTTACACTCTTAAGCAAACAGAACCTAAATCCTTTGGTTCTGTTTGGCCCTCCATCCTCCATGTTCGCCGCCACAACCCATGGTCAGTACTTACTCTATTTCGGATTCAATTTGACGTCTGTTCATGCTCTTTAATGCCTGCCAACATGAATCCACATTATCATCTCTCGAATCTCCTGCACTATATCTCTGGTCCTGGATTTATCTATGAGATCTATGATATCCCTGGCGACACCTTCATTGCCAACAGGGATACTCGGCTAGAACACGAACAGCTTGGCACTGTTTTCTTGCGAAAGGCTTTTCTAGGCTATTTGACTGACAAATACCCTCTTTTCACGCCATAGTGGTACCACGTAAGTGCTTGCTTTATTTCTCATTGATTTCAGCTTTTGTTGTTCGCATAAAACGCCAACTTGTCAGCCACTTATCAAGGTACTTCTTCATCATGAAGTTTTGGAGGCGCTGTCGAGGAAGGCCAAAATTCGATAGTCCTTTTTCAAGAACCCAACTGCTAACCTTTCGCTCCTTTTCTCGTTTACATTCGGTGTTTTCGTGTCTCAATCAAGCGAAGATGTGGCGGCAAAGTGGGTACGCAAACAGCTCGGTTTCTTGGTATCGCTTCTGGTTAAGAGTTTTATTAGTAAAGTAAAGAGATTCCTGTCGCACACACTCCGTTCTCTGAACTGATAGACCTTCAGTCTTCCGAAACGTGTTCCCAACGGCGCAGCCCAGGCTGTTCTCGTACCATCCAGTAAGGTGAACAACGTGAACCCCAATGTCCCTGCCCAGGATCATCTCGAGAACCGACCATCGATGTACTCTTCCATCCAGAAGCGACGATGCTTGGCTCAGCTTGACTTCTAGGTCCTTGTTGCGTTCTTCTGCTTCTCTATCTCGGCTTAATCCTTTGGTCCCTTGAATCCTTTATGGATTCTTTCATGCTCCTGGCTCTATTCTCGGCTTTTCATTCGAAACAATACGATGCACATGTTATACGTATTTCTTAAATACCAAATTCTGTACTGTCCTTTTGGAAGATATCCATTAATTCATCGCAAGAGACCGATATGACGTTCTCGTGTAGCATTCATTCAAAGAATTTATTGTGGTCGCTGAGGCTCCCCGTCTCTTGTCGCGATAACGACCTGAATACATACTTTACATAATACGAAGGGTTCCTTGTCTGTCTTGATCAGCTCTCTCCCTCCATTCCTTCTTGCGATCGCCAATTTTAGTTCAGTAAAAGCAGCGAGACCTGGCCTGGGCAGATGTACCAAACAGAAAGATCCACATGCCAGTGAAGATACCTATAGGCTGCGCCGATGGGGAAGTGTCATAGATAGTCGGAATGTTCTGCGTCCCTGCGAAAGAAACACATATCTGTGGGGCCCAATAGTTTGGATCAGGTTGTCCGAAGCCTCGGTATTCGACAAAGCAACCAGCTCTTGCCTTACTATTACGGCGCTGATCTGTGTGGTAGAATTTGTAGAATCTGAGCTCGTAATGTTACAGATCAAATGCACTAAATTCAAATCGACGAAGACGCAGTAAAGGTTGGGCCAGGTAGCGTCCAGCGTGGTAGGTGGTTTTAGTACTTTATTAATGGATCGCGACGAAGAGATGGAAGGGAAGCATATATCGTTTGTGAGCTGAAATGGAGGTTCACGAAAGTATTCAAATTGATTCAATCAACCTTCGATATGTAACGATTCCCTGTCAACCCCCTGTTCATCTTTAGGGAGTATTGCGCATAGTGAGCTCAGAGATCCGCAGCATGTACAGTTTTGCCTTAAGAGCGATGAAGAGACTACTTAGGATGATGTGGTTCTGACAACGTTCAAAATGGTCGTCCGGCGAGAAGTAACTATTGAGCTTTGATCATGGCCTAAACATCCACAGCATCATGCCAATCAGTAACCGTTTTTTGAACTCAACCACCACCACTTCATATTTGTGCTCTGGAACTTGGAAGTTGGGACTCAAAGCACCTGCAGCTCTCGATTTAGAGAGATGAAATACCTTTACTCGTACGGCATCAGGGCTTGAGGACCAATTTCTAACTTCTCGCGTCAATTTGTCTACGAATGGCGAAGGCGTTGTTCAGCACGAGCTCATTCTTCTTCAGTATGTGTTCAGTATGTGTTTCCCACAGATCAACCTGCATCATTCGCTTCCGAGGCCCTCATAAATAATTTTCCAGGACTTATCGAACTTGTGATTTAGATTCTGACCTTTCCATGATCATGACCATCTTTTGCATGTGAGATGTGCTATCGCTCGCAGATCTACTCCCGTCATCAAATGGCTCTCGCATGGCACACCTACATATCTCTGCCTATTCAGTGCCGACAATCTAAAATCTAAATATAAACGACCGACCTCACTTCCCATGTGAGCTGTGCTATTATTAAATATCGATCCATTGTTGACTGACATCCCTAATATGTCTTCCACTGTGGTTTCCGCATGACAATACATCACGTTGATATTGTTTTCCTCGAGAACAACATGTTCGTTGTTCTAAAATTAATCACTGATACCTGGCCACATTGGACTTTCGATGCTCATCACTTGCTTCTCCACATGCCGTTGATATCAGCTTAAACCTTTGACATCGAGAGTGTATGGCTTCTCGATAACTCCAATGCCTCGTGATGTTTCTCCGAAATTGCGGGTTTTGAACCTACTGTTGCTTTCTGTTCAAGGTGAATATTCGTGGCAACAATTATTCTTCCAATGGCAACTTGAAGATTCTGCTGGGTCAGTGCTAAAATGGAATTTCATGGCTGCCTATGACGTCTTACAGAAGCACTGGCTTTAAGCGCTAGAAATATACGAGGTCAGAGGTGATAGTTGAACCTCATGTCAACATCACCTCTGACCATATAATGCATACGGAGCGGCGCTTCCTTCCTCTTCTTTCCTTCCGATAGGTGTCTATTTTTACTCTCTTCGAGTCCTGTCATAATCCGACGCATTGCCCAATAATCTTAACACATGGCGAAATCTATTATCTAGCAGGATTTTGACACTCTCATGAGGTTCGCAAGATATATAAACTGTAGCTTTTTTCTGCACATTTTCAAGGGCCAGCTTCTTGCATTCAGCTCATACACTTCAGCACAATGAAACTCAGCCTCGCTTTTGCCGTCCTCCTCGCCACCGGCTCTCTCGCCATCCCTGCCTCCTCGGAGCGTATGGCAGCCCGTCTCGAACGCCGTCGCGCCGGGGCTGCACGCCAATCTCAACCCAACAACCGCCTCGCCAGCAACAATGCCCTCGAAGTTGCCGCCAGCAACGTCTCCCATGTCGAGTACAGCAGCAACTGGGCTGGTGCTGTCTGGGATACCTATCCCTCCGTAAGGAAGCTTTCTTGTTACATGCAGTGTCATTGCTCACACATTTCTCCCGCGTGCGCAGGGAACCTTCAAGTCCGTCACCGGAACTTTCACCGTCCCCACGCCCTCGGGGTCTGGTGCTGCATCGGCATGGGTCGGTATCGACGGCGATACCTGCGGAACTGCCATCCTTCAAACTGGGGTTGACTTCACCATCTCCAACGGCGTCGTTTCTTATGATGGTAAGTTTATCCCTTCCTTTTTTTCCATCCTATTTGACTGATGAGATTGTTTCTAGCATGGTACGAGTGGTACCCCGACTATGCCTATGACTTCAGCGGCATCTCCATCAAAGCCGGTGACGTGATTACAGTAACTGTCACCGCTGCAACCACCAAGTCTGGCACCGCAGTCATAACTAACAAGACCACTGGAAAGACCGTATCGAAGTCCCTCACATCCACCGCCGCCCTCTGTGAACAGAACGCGGAGTGGATCGTCGAGGACTTTGAGAGCGGTGGTTCCCTCGTCCCATTCGCTAATTTTGGGACTGTGAGCTTCACGAGTGCTTCGGCGACGACCAGCTCCGGAACGACAGTTGGGCCTTCCGGATCAACGTTGATTGATATTGAGCAGAACGGAGAGGTTTTGACTTCGGTTTCCACGAGCTCTTCAGGCGTAACTATTTCTTATGTTTAAGGAGAGAACTTGGCCTTTGTAGACTTCAGTATCTAAAGTGTGATTCGATAGCCACCATATTTTGTTCTATTTCCCTATGCCTTAACTCTTCAGTTTTGCATGATAAGTACAATTACGACGCTTCTAAGTTGTAAGCTTTGGGGCCACATCTGGACTAACTTACGACAATGATCTTGGAATAAAGGGCAATAATGATGAGGGGAATGAGGGTGATTACAAATACATGAGTGAGGACTGAGTAGTACAAATGAATAAAGGAAAGAACAGGTAATCGACTATTTACAGTAGCGCTGAGATCCATTCCAAACATACAGCTCGCCTAAGGGGATTAGGCTCCTTCATGCCAAAGTAGTAATCAGCTGCACCAGGGTGCATCGAAAGGTACGTGATGAGCGTTGCTTGCTGTGTTGTGTTAAACTCATCCTCTTCTCCACGCTGAAGGACCAAGTCTGCCATGCTTTCGCGACGCTCAACAGCCTTTTCTTCGGCAGATTTCAGATGCTGTGATGTTTCCTTGATGATAGTAGTGAACGCGCTGACAGTACAAATGAATAAAGGAAAGAACAAGTAATCGACTACTTACACTGGCGCTGAGAGCCATTCCAAACATACAGCTCGCCTGAGGGGATTAGGCTCCTTCATGCCAAAGTAGTAATCAGCTGTGCCAGGATGCATCGAAAGGTACGCGATGAGCCTTGCTTGCTGTATTGTGTCAAGCCCATCTTCTTCTCCACGCTGAAGGACCAACTCTGGGATGCTTTCGCGACGCTCAGCAGCCTTTTCTTCAGCAGATTTCAGATGCTGTGATGTTTCCTTGATGATAGCAGACAACGCGCTGACACTGTCTTCCAAAGAAACAATGGCGGCGGTAGGGGTAAGCTTCTCGACATGCTTAGTAGTCGAGATCGATGATGATGAGGTTGACATAGAATAAACTGAAGAGTGGGTTGTTGCTTTTACCTTCCCCTTTGATGTGGGCTTTTTCTTATGTTGGATGAGATGGCGGAGAGTGAATGTTGACGACTTATCTGTAAATGGTAATCCGGCAATATGCATACATCCACAATGGTGACGGTCTGATGGTTGAGGCACATCACCATATGTAAAATATACAAAAGACCAATGAAGTGGCCCACAACTCCTTGTGAGTTCGGACCTATTGGCCTAACAACCTGCTCCAGCTGAATGTTCCAACAGTGAAGAACTGCTGGGATGTGGCATTGTGTTTGAAGAAGAGCTCTCATCCGCTTCCTTACGGCATCGCTTTGGTGCAGGCTGGACAGGCACAAGTGTTGTTGGAGAGACAATTGTCGAAAGCCGAAGAAGCTGATGGATTGATGTTGAATAGAGGTGCGGAGTCCATGATTATGGAGACTGATTGGATATAGTAAGTGACAATAGCAGAGGTAGCAAGCAGAAGGAAAACGACGATGAGCAAGTGACACCCTGAAATCGTGATTGGTACTGTTACCCGTGGCAGTTGTTCGTGTCACAACTTTTTCTTCAAATTTTGCGGATACCAAACAGGCTCTTAACTCCAGATGGCAATAATTGTGGACTATTTCGAGTTACCTCTAGTGGATGCATCTCATTTTGTTGTGCTTCTTATAACTAGATGAATGCATCTACAACACGGATGAAATCAAGCGATATGCATATGACAAGGACCATCAAGTTGCCTCACACACATGGGCGCATAGGGATTTGACCACGCTCACTTGGGATCAAAGTATGTGCTTTATCGCGATGCTCTATGAAGCCCCTGACTCGAAGGGAAAGTTCATGACGAGATGTGGAAGGTCGAATGTAAGTCTGTCCTCCTAGTAAAACCACCTGAGCTTCTACAATAGTGGCATTATCGAGGATCGTTGGTGTTGTCCAGCTTTCATGCGTCCTCGTACGTACATCGCATACAATTACTCGAAATTTTGCCCTGACTTGAGGTAGCTTACGGCAATTATAACGATCTCGTCCGCCAAGCTTCTGCAGTTCGTGGCAAAAAAGTGGTCATTTGGTAATAAGCGTTTTACTAGTTCTGACATGGACAACTGTATGCATCAACGCTGCAAATCTTCCCCTTTCTCCTAGTGGAGTATAGAATTATTCTTAAAGAAAACGATCGCCTGGATTACATTTTAATATACATCCTACACACCATATACAGAATGGGCACGATCAAAAATATAATTTAGCTGAACTGGAGTGGTTATAAAGACAGGCGGATGAACCTAGTCTAATTAATTACGAATAACTTTTACGAACGATATATTTTAAGGATTCGAATGTCTTATAAGGTCGCAGCATCGCCACCACCGACATTGATGCCCTGCTCAGCTCTCCATTGTACGACGTTGTAAAGGGATTGCCTAGGTTGTGGATGGTGAATATATGTGTACTGGTGCTCTATCGGTGACCCTGCATGCGTAGGTGGCTGATGAGGGCGATCATGATCAGAGCCAGGACTGGCATCGGCGGAGATGTTGTCGAAAGGCGGCGAATTGAAGGCTGGGAGCATGTCTAGGTCGTTGCCAAAGAGTGCAGACAAGTTGCATGTGCGTTTCTCCTGGTAGTGTTTTGGGCCAATGGGATTCAGATTCGTCATTGTACTATCTGGAGCCTGATAAAATCGAGTATAAGATATACATGAATGGGCCTCGTATTGAAGGGGATATACCTGTCTAGGTTGCGGATGGTGGATTTGCTGGTGCTCTATTGGTGGATCTGTAGGTCTAGGTAACTGGGGAGGGTGATCGGGAACAATAGTGCTGGGCTTGGCAGGGACGTCGAGAGGAGATTCGATGGGGATGGCGTCGGTGTTGTTAAAGAGCGAAGAAAGGCTATCCTGACGCTCCTCGATCTTGCACGTGCCCTTCTCCTGATGATATTTGAGGCCGTTGGGATTTAGATACGATTTTGTACACCCTGGAGTCTAATGAAAACCACGATGAGTGAACATGGGAAGAAATCTCGTGAAGGGGCACATACAGGGCATTGATACGCCTTCTTATTGCGTTTACGAGTCATGACAAGTGGGGCGCCGGTGTGGTCGACCTTACCCTTCCGCTTTACGGGGGTTTTTCCTGGCGGGGCCGAAGAAGAGGAACGTTTCCGCTGACCCTTGTCGCCTATCTCCGACTCATGATCCCGTGGCAAGCCGGAGGTCGGGATGTTGCTGGCGACTGTCTGCTCGAGCCTTCGAACTTGAGGGGACGTAGCGGCATCGTAGCAGTGCTCATAGGTAGGATATTCGGAGAGGGCGTAGGCATCGGGCTGATAAACAAAAGGAGCCGAGACAGCAATCTCAGTGGCATTTACGGCGCACGTGGGACTGGCGACGGGCCAGAGCGTAACATATCTTCGATGAGGAGACGAATTTGGAGAACTTGAGGACCCTGGCGATGAAGGTGGAGATGGCGACGCTGAGTGTGTGAGCGCAGGTATTGGTGTTCTCGGAATCGAATGCTGGCCGGAGGCTGTGACATCGTAGTGATCGAGCAGCGCATGCAAATCTGGTAGCAGGATGTTGCAACATGAAAAGTTGGTACACTATGAAGAATTGTTAGAGACATCGATTAAGAAGGAAATGAAAACTTACAAAAGTCCGCTCGAGTTGTTCAATACTTGACATGGGGTATTCGTCAATCTCATAATGTATTTGATTGCTAGAAATGAAATAAGCAGGGGGTCAAGAATTTGCAATGGCGGGGGGGGGGGGGTGCTACTCACGAAAAATGTGGGTCGTTCATGGTAGTGAGAAGTGAGAAGTGTGGGTTAGGTCAAACCTAGTTGTAATTATTTAAAGACCCCCAAGGTACGCCACGTCTATGACGGGGCTATTCGCACCAGCAGTCAGGTCAGTTCAGGGACGAGAATAACATGGAGCAGATCGAAGTTTGATGCATGGCGGCAGAATGGAAAGCGGCAAGCATCTTAAGAACGATTGTCTGCTTCCTCAGCCTTCTATAATTCGTCTTCCGTCCGCGCTGTATCAGTGTCACATAGAGTGAATATCTTGTCAGAGGCCACAAGAGTTCAAACGGAGAACTGGACCGGTTGCCAAGTTGAAATTCGAAAAGTAGTAACTCAATATGTCCTGAAAAGACATATCGTTGCATATATTGTTAACATAGTGACCAGGTGGGAAACATTCGTCACTTCAAAGCTTCGAATGACGGGGACCTGGCGGTTATAGGCCTGGAGGAATGAACCTGAAAATTTTTTTGATGGGAAAAAAGATTTTTGGCTTTAGCGTGCGAAGGCCAGGCAAAATCCCAGCACGTGGGTTAATTACGACGCGTCGCGTGCACCCACAAAGTCAAGCATCCAGTCCCCAATGGCGTGTTTGGCGTAGTGTGAACCAAGGAAGCTTGGAAATACAATGCACATCGTGAATCGCCCACATTCGGAATCATTCAGAATTCATACCAAGACCAAGATTTGAATAAATGAACGCTCGGACTACACAGATGGAATAAATAAGCAGTGTTCTGGCCCGTTACGACAAGGTTCACAACTTCATGCTTCAAGCTGCAACGAACTCATTTTCGCCGGTACTTACCGGGTACTTCTCTTAAACTTACCGCCACTTTAGGTCTAGTTCAAAAATTTACGAGAGGATGGACATTGTAGAACCTTTCCTTCTGTCTGACGTGGGACAATGTCCAAGAAAAACTTGCCAGTCGTTACGTTCACTGGCAGGAGATCCTGAGTACCGTTGATACAGAGCTCTCTGTATAACAAGCTAATAGTTATAACCTGATAAACCTGGATCTTTTACTTCATTGGCCCAACAAAACTGCCAAAGTTACGGGCAGATGCTTAATTTCTTCCAAGGATAAACACACGCCACCGTCGTGGACTGCCAGCGGACCAGCGCTCAGAACTCGAGAAGCCTCCCAGCGGCGCATAAGTTCTAAAGCAGAACCGCCTACATACTTGTCATAGTAATGCGATACTGGGATCGCTCTTTTCAAGAAAGTTAACCTATCGGGCTCTGTGACAACAAAATGGCCGATGCAAGATAAGGCGGGTAAATTCCGCGTAAAATTCAATGGAGACATGTAAGTAAGTAGGCGAGCTGACTAGGATCACATAAATGAGCTGTGGGTCATTGCTATCCCTGACCTGAGCTATAAGTAGTAAAGCTATGGTATATGTCAAACTGTAGAGCAACTTTGCACCATCGGTTCCGATCGCGGCCTCATTTCGTCCTTCTTCATTTCAATTATCATTCACCAATCTCGTGAGCGCGAAAACTGTATACCGAAGCTACTCGGCTGTCCTTCTTCTGAGACTAGACCCTGCAGGCTGTGTATATATGTATGTATTTCCTTGACGCCGACGGAGTATTGCAAAATCCGTGAATGGCGGCCCGGGGGTTAGTTTAACTATGCCTGTAATGATAACATTAGTGATTACTTTCACTGGTGTGTGCTATGTTCGAAGCAACCGCAGTAAGAATACAGAAAGTCCTGAAGAACCAATCATCTATAGCTAGCAAGAAGGCATTTGCCGAAGTTGCTTGACATGTGATGACATTGATAATCACGCATAGATCACTCCTTCAACTAGTTCTAATAAGTTCAAACCCTTTGAAAGGCTCGAGCTGAAATGGCTGTTGATCTTCTTATTCTTGGCGCCGGGTGGACTTCAACTTTCCTGGTTCCTCTGTGTACTGAGCGAACTATCTCGTTCGCGGCGACGACGCGTACTGGACGCGATGGAACCATCGCGTTTGCTTTTGATCCCGACTCCGGAGCCGTCGAACCGTTCAAAATTCTGCCAGACGCGAGAACTGTGCTGATTACCTTTCCGATTGAAAAGCCTGGCGCTTCGACGCGTTTTGTACATCTCTATCGTTCAAGTCGTTCCAAGGAGATCGAAACAGGTTTCATACAACTTGGCTCCACAGGAATCTGGGATGTGAGTGGTTGCACGGATCATGCCTTAGGTATGTCTCTGAAGCTGCTGTACTTGCAGGGATCTCGTAAGAAGAATGCAACCACTCTAGCCGAGCCTCCAAAACGCGCTGAGAACAAATGGTTTGATCGACATACACCATTCCCAAATTCAAGCGAACGCGGAAGTGCCGAAGCGGAGCTATTGACTCTTTCTACACCTCAACATCCTACAACCGTCATCAATCTTTCCGGCCTGTGGGGTGGCGCACGGTCAGCGCGTAATTGGGTTCCGCGAATTGCTCCCAACAAGGACGCGTTGCGAAATAAGGTTGGTTATGTTTCGCGCTTGACCTTCGCAATTTCTGTTGGACTGATGTTATATGCAGGGTAGTATCCATCTGATCCATGGACTAGACGTGGCGCGCGCTGTGCTTGCAGTGCATGGTGACTGGGAGAAAGCGGCAGGCCAGCGATGGATCCTCACTGATGGGCGTGTATACGATTGGTGGGACCTTGCATCTGCTTGGGGGAGTCCATCCAGCGGCGGAGGGATCGAACGAGGACCCTACGCAAAGTGGGTTCGTGAGCTCATGAACGAGGAGAACGTGCGTGCCCTCCCGCGTGATATCGGATATTTGGGCCGGGCTCTGGATTCACGAGAGTTTTGGTTTACTTTTGGTTTGAGCCCCCTTAAAGCACGCTTGGAGTGACGCCAGTAGAGCATCTTAGTGAAGTTTTTCTACCATAAGTTCGGGCTATCTTTGCTTGCCACTAGCATGAGAATGATAAGTGGAGTTTATCAGTAGAATTAATCTTATCACAGCAGATCGAGCATCTCATGTTTCAATGGACCTCCGTTGATTATATTTATCATCCATGTACTTGACTGCAATTCATGACTCGCGGCTACCAGTGCAAAACTGGTCATCCTTTTCGTACTACCAGAGATACCTCGGCGAGAGTGCGCAGGATTCTATCCCTGATAACATCGGGCAGAGAGATCTAGATAATTGTAAATAGACGATTCTAATGACAATAGTACCATCGATGTTCTTCCATCGATATGATTCTGCCTGTAAAAGAGACGCTTCTCTAGCTTGTGACAGCTTCAAGCGGCGATTAAGCGCGATGTGTGCAGTATGCATGTGGGGTCAGGCCTCAAGACTTGGGCTCATTAAAGAAAGTTCTGCAACAGATCTAAGAATGACATTGGTTCGCTGTTACACAGGTATTATGTACAAATCAAGTATGTGACCTGATCTGATTCTAAGCATTGGACTTGACGACGCCATCCTTGACCGCAACCCAGGCATCGCGGCTGGTGATGTCCTTCCACCACCTGTATTGTTGGTTAGTGCGATGATCTCAGAAACGTACAAAGTATGCACGTACCTCACAACGTTGGGACGGGACTCATCAGACAGGATGTTACTTCCACCGGCAGCGAGAAGCCAGCCGTAGGGGAGGTGGAAGAGATCGGCAAGGGTGTATTCCTGCAATTCATTATTAAAAAGGCAATCAAAGGACAGATAGAGAAGGATTCGTACATTACCAGCGACGTATTTCTGCTTTGACAAGATGACTTCGTAAGCGTCGAGCCTTGCACCGAGGTCAGCAATGTGCTTGTCAAAGGTAGCCTGATCGGGTGTTAGGCCAAGATACCTAGTCACAGAGCGCCATCGATAAAAGTTGATTGAAAGATAACTCAGTAACACTCACGGCTTGAAGACCTTCTCAAAGACAGCCTTGTTGGCGTAGGGATCAAAGTTGTTGAGTTCAACAGATGCGGCCTGCTCGAAGAGGCCCTTAGCCTTGAGCTCGGTAGGGATGAGCTTGGGGCCTTGGTTGGGGAACTTTTCCTCGAGGTAACGGCAAATGGCGCGGCTCTCGTAAAGGATGTAACCATCGTCATCCTAGGAAGCAGTCAGATCAGACACTGGAGTTGCGAGAGGTGTTGGATATGGCGCGACTCACGATGTAGGGGATCTGCCCGAAGGGCTGCTTCTCGAGGTAGGCCGGAGACTTGTGCTCGCCCTGCGCCAAGTTGACCTCGACAAGCTCAAAAGGGATTTTCTTCTCGCGCAAGAAGGCACCGACGCGACGAGTGCAGGTAGAGTTGCCAGATCCGTAGAGCTTCAAGACCATGATGAATGCAAGTGGTGTTCGAGTTGTGAGAGAGGGTGTGAAAGAGAGGGAAAGCAGGAGCTTAGATCTACATCGCTAATTGACAAGCGTATTTATACCATAGCCCGCCCATACCCGTATCACTTCAAAGATATCCGCAATCGCACCATAGGCCTCATAGACTCAACTCAACAAGGAAACTGACGCCCATGGGCTGTCAGATGATTCAGCAACCGAGAGGGTGACCAAGAAGACACGTACTCGTTCCCAGTCATCATTCCCAGATCAACACGAAGCAAAGCTTCTAGATGGAAAGGGTATACGGTGGCAAGTTAGTGGCGTGGCTGCTTCTGTCAAATTCTGACTTGACGAAGCGACCGTGCATAGCGGATTGACAGGCTTCGGATCGATATCACTCGTGAATGAGGTATGGACCCAGTAATCAAACGCACAAAATACAGACAAGTGTTGCCTGTTGATGGTTAGACTGTCATTGGGGCATACAGAGATTAGTCAAGTTCGTAAGCTGGATTACTGGAGCCTTCATCAAAATGAACATCGGGCCCCAGTCAAATGCCTCTGAAGTGGTTTTGTTGTATTTTCTATTGGCAACAGTCTTAAACGGTGTCAGAGGCGGATCAATTACATAGTTTGTGTTCCACATGCCAAAGGTATTGTAGACCTTCTGGATTCAGTCCTTGGCGTACTTTTCGGAGACTCTCGGGCGGACATGAAGGGATAGGAAGTATCATCTGTTCGTTTGGACCAGTCCATCAGAGATGTAGAACGCAGATCGTTGTGATCTTAACCGCGTGTGTAGGCCACACTGACGTTCAATTTCAGTTGACCCACCTTTTCACAAATTTCAGGGAGTTCCCAGGTTGGAGAAGCCGAATATCGAAGTGATAGGAATCAGCGACTCGAGGATTATTCGTCTGAGATTGCACAGAAGACCATTCATTGCACGATCGAGTCGCAAGGGCTAGATTCCATTATCACAAAAACCCCGTTGAAGATGGAGAAAAGGATATTTAAAAGCCAATTCTAAGAGTGTACAGCCACCACCTATCAATGATAATCAATCAATAGATCCGGACTCGAAAGCCATGACATCACCAGACATCTTGATACCCATGCGAGGGTGTATCAAAAACCATCTTGCAAAGACCTCGATCTCGACTGTGATGCCTTCTAGATGTATGTCCCTCAATGCAGGAAGTGGGTTGCAGCCCAAGAGACTTTGAAAGTTGAAGTTCGCCCGGATGTCTCCGCAAGCCAAGAAATTGAGCTGAAAGGGAAAAACTGTTGTTGGGGCCCGTAACAGTTATAGCCACTCAAAAGGCGTGTCGCTTTCAACCTTTTATTATTCGCCGAGGATGGAAGTCGGTCGGGATGACCAAAGAACACGGAAATGAATGGTAATAGTCGCAGTTTTGCTTCACTTAGGAGACTTCCACGTATGATTTGATGTTCAAGTTTCCATTTGATGAGCGAGCCTCCTTGGGTAAATGCACAAAAGTGATGCCAGACCAAAGCACACAGGCACATCATCGTAATGGCGCAGCCGCCAGAAAGATTGAGCCACAACTGTTCCAGTACAAGGTCCAACTCCAGAGCTCCGGTGATGGCTACCATGGTATAGATCAATCCTCCCTTTCACTGGCTCCTCAGACACCTTAACGTTGGGACAGTTAGAAGTAAACTCACTCAAGCTCACCATCAATATGTTTTCCTCCAAACACCCTTGAGGTAATAAGAACAACTAGCGAGGGTTTACAGTGTCGGAGCTGTGATAGAAGGGCGAGGGGCGCCATAGCCTGCGTTACTCTTGAGTCTCTGGCTGTGGCAGCTGTGCTAAAATTTATGTGGAACGAAAGTGTGATTTATACTTCACAGCCAGCCCCTTTTGTTCAATACAATCTGCGTAGTGAGAAGGGGTCCAAAGTTACTTAGTCAGATATGGATGAGTGGTAGTTTGGTGATGATACTGGGACGAGGCTTGGCAAAGGCTGACAGTGTATTTTTATCTCATGCGGATCAGAGCTATTATTGTGCGATGTACACGTACTCGATGTCCAGATTCTCAACGAATACAGATTAAAACTTCGGCTGCGGTTGGAGAAAGTCAAACGGATTCCAAGTTGATCCAAATTGAAAAGTGACCTAAATCTGCCACTACTTTGGTCCCTCAAGAGCCAATAGCATGCCTGGTTTCAGATGATCAGCTCATACGAATAGTGATATATTCCGCTGACAACTGAGAGCAAATTGCAATTGTGAACAATG
>JABCKO010007944.1:33510-58323 GCA_018855915.1 Tephrocybe sp. NHM501043
GTTTGCTGAGTATGCAAGGTGTGAGATTAGATTATCTTAGATCTCGATTGGTACTAATCGGCATTTTCCGACAGAATTTGTGGGGCTTCTGACTTGGTCATTTACCACCCTCGACTAGTGCTGTGCTGTTTGGGAATGTCGATAAAGCCACGAGGACTGTTGGTGATAGAATGTGCTGCTCCTAACCCAACGGGACTGGCTGTTCCGACCTCAAGGTTTTCATGATGTTACAGTCATAACTTATCTACCAGCTTCTATCATCTTGTGGTCAACTTTTGGTCCTTGACATCAATATGGTCGGTTTAGTGTATCGGCTGCCTCGTTGAGTTGCGAGTACCATGGCCACTGTCCACCATTTCTAGGGCTAGGATGCTACACATGGCTGTTGAGGTGAGATTTCTGATTCACGACGAGACTCACGACATCCTGCTCCCACTTCCTCCGATCTCATCGCGACGGCCCAGTGTCCAGGACTGATATTAGCAACGCTTGCCATTCTCGAGCGTCTTTCTGCTCACTAAGCTTCAAAAGCTTTCTATTTCTAGTTGACACGGTACCCTGGCCTCGGGTAGGGTTCAACCCATGGTACAAATTCACAACTGGGCGTCGTTATGACGGCTCAGCGTAGTCAAAGCTTGCCATGGACATTGATACAGGGGGGTAAAATACTGCGGTCGCGATCTTAAAAATGGACGTCCTTGATGAGCTCTAACCACAGCTTTTGTGGAGTGGCACACTCGGGCATTTGTCTATCTATTGCCCATTTTTTCCAAACCTCGAAATAGCTTCAATGTTTTCGACACACTTCAGCTTTCTTTCTTCGACCCCCTGTTATTGCGTGCCCCCTGTTTGGTCTGTGTCATCTAGCCGCCCAGAATTGAAAATGAAAGGCATATACTATACTCGGGTTCTTTCGTACGTCAAAATGTATGTGTTGTCGACAAGTGCTGATATGATGATGATATCCAACTCCGTTTCAGGAAATCGTGGACGTGCGCGACAGTTGACACATTAACGCCTCCAATCCTGATGTAATTGAAGGATCACACGACGGAGGGCAAGCAAGCCCGTTACTAGACTTACCAAGCCACCGTTGGACAGTGCTGATTCACCCAGCTCTTTACGGCAATATAAACCTCTTCCCTCCGTTGCGATCAAGACCAACTCCTCCTCCAGCCGCACGGAACAGAAGCAGAATGCCGCAGCATAAAGCCCTTTACCTCGATGCTAAGTGTGGCAAATTTGTCCTCGGCTATAACGATACACCAAAGCCCGGAAACGGCGAGCTATTGGTGAAGATTGAGGCTGTTGGCCTTAACCCTGTCGATTGGAGCATTCAGAAATGGGGCCTCTTCATCGAAAACTTCCCGGCAATCTTGGGCACCGATACAGCTGGCACGGTTGTTGAGGTTGGTCAAGGAGTCACCAACTTTTCAGTTGGAGACAGAGTGTACGTTATTCCCAGCCTTGGAAGTTGACCTGGTCTGACCGAAGCTGTACTCTTCAGTGTATATCAAGGCTCCTGGGCCAATGATAGGGCAAGTTACCAGCAATTCAACCTCGCTTCTGCTGTGACCACTGCGAAGGTAGTTTTGTGAGCTCTGTCTCATAATTTATCGCTGACCTCAAGTGTAGATCCCCAACTTCCTCTCTTTCGAAGCTGCAGCTACCATTCCTGTCTGCCTGACTGCAGCCTTCTTGGGATTATATAACTCCAAGCCTCATGGCGCGGGCTATTCTCCTCCCTTCCGCCCGTCAGCTGTCGGGAAGTATACAAACAAGCCCATCCTCATCTTCGGAGGCGCAGGTTCTGTGGGGCAATTCGGTGAATCTAGCTCTCCTCATTAAGCCAGTCAGGTTCTGACAGACGGTTTTTTCAACAGCGATCCAGCTAGCAAAATTGAGCGGCTTCTCCCCAATCATTACAACAGCCTCTCCGAAGAATACTCGTTATCTGGAATCACTCGGTGCAACACACGTCATCGATCGAAACCTCCCTCTCTCTTCGCTCGCCGGAGCAGTGAAAGGCGTTACCAACGCTCCCATCGAGATCGTATACGATGCTGTCTCCACAGCAGACACCCAGAAGACCGGCTATGAGATCTTAGCCCCCAACGGTTCGTTGGTTGTCGTCCTCAACCCGGAGGTCACCAAGGCCGTCGGCAAAGAGGTGTTTCATGTCTTCGCCATGCCAAACCTTCCCCACACGAGTGATATCAGTGCTAATATGTACAGCAAGCTGACGGAATGGCTTGAGGAGGGTGTGCTCTTGGTATGTGTATATTTCCCCACAATGAGCGACGTGCACTTACCCTCTTTCTTTAGCCCAACAGAGTCGAAATTTTGCCTACTGGGCTTGAAGGCGTCGTGGGCGGATTATCGAAGCTCGAGAATGGCCAAGTATCTGGGACGAAGCTGATCACACGCCCTCAATTCACCGGCAACATACGAGAGCCTTTGAAGATCGCGACTCAGGCGCAAGCACCAGCTACGAATGGAAAGCAGGCCGAGCAGAAGGCTGTGAAGCGCAAGTCGCTCTTCAAGCGCATCATATCGTAATACTTACCTGTGGTTCTTGACCTTATTTATATCCTGCCACTCCTGTCCGCTTGAATATGACTATATACCCTCTCGATTGTTGTAAAATTTTCTGGTTTTCTGGGTAAGGATATGATTCCGGTGGACATCTGTCCTTCCCGACGCGGTGTATAGGTAACTCGATGATTCACTTCTTTGTTCAATTACTGGGTGGTGGGCCAGATCCGCACACCTGTTCAACGGAACAGCGCCCGTCTATTGAAGTTTGTCGAAATGGTTGGAAACGTCTTATTAAATAGTGTTGAAACAAACTGTGTACGAGAAGGTTCGGCGTTATAACACTGATACGGAAAGATACGATAAAATGAGTGTGGTGGAAAACGAGTGGGTGGGTATGTTGTGGATAAGTTGATTATTAGTCCCAATAAAGAGGCAAGCTGCAGCCAACCCAAAGAAAAGTAAAGAGATGAACGACTTAACACTTCCAAGAACTCTGTTTATTGGCGTTAGAGAGGGACACCGCGGGAAGAAGGAGCGGAGGAAAACGTACGTCTCGAACAGAAGGCGAACCACGTTGTTTGTATGGTTCCATGCCGAGGCACTCAGCCACGCTGACGAGTCTGTACCCTGCACCCTGGAGTGTCTCGATCGCGTGCGGCACGACAATTTCGCTAAAGAAAAGGGGTCAGTCCACCACACTGCCTATGGATAGAAAGTAAATTCTCACGCAGTTGTTTCTATAGGAGAATTAGAAGGAGGTGGCGTAAACGATTAGGGGCGAAACCTATGTATCGAAATCAAGAAAACTTACGATACACCTCGTGATTGAGGGCGAGAAGAGTGCTCGGATGTCTCTGGGCAACATTATCGTAAAGCTGATTACTTTGAGCAGCGGTCTTTCCGACTGAATCGCCCGAACTGAATGGTGGAAAATGTTAGCCGTGTGGCTGACATGAATTTGAGTGACGTACTCGAAGTCCCAATTTACCAGTGTCTGCCCACGCTCTCCTGCAACCTGACGAACGAGGTCGTTATATTCTCCGTATGCTGGAAGGCATTGAATAAGTAGACGGAGATGAAATTAGGAGCAAAGCACGTACGAGGCCGCGTGAAGGCAGGGACGATCCCAAGGATCTTGTTCAATGCATCTATAGGAGAGAGTTCAAGCCCGTAGTTCAAGCCCGTAGCTGTCGTACGTTGATATCACTCACCTTCAGTCCGGTAAAACTCAGATTGAACTACATCGAGATAAAGTGAGCAAGATAGATGGAATATATGGATAAGGACGTACGTTCGTCGTAGCTCAACTCAGGCAAGTGCGCATGTCGCCATGTGTGCGAGCCGATCTGGTGGCCTTTTCCGAAAGCGTACTGGGCACGTTTGACTGATTCCGAATTGTAGATGCAATCGTCTGTGAACGTGTGGGCGTTAGGCGATCGATCGATATAGCCTCGTGGAATACACACAATTGTTACCATCTAATGAGATGATGAGTGGACGTTTTAAGGAACAACGGTGAAGATTTACTGAAAAAGAATGTCCCCACCGCGCCTGCGGCCGAAAGTTGATCGCTAATTGATTGCCTGAAGGTTTCTTTTAGTGTTAGCCACACAGAAGTGTAGAAAAGGCCTACAAGTATTGATACGGCCCATCATCCTGTGAGTCGTTCAAGATCAATAACCACGCAATCTGAAGTCGTGTGGCCACACTCACGAAAGTAAGGGCCGTGGTATTTGGGACCGTGCATTTCGTGATGACTTGCGCCGGCCCTGAGCGCCTCATAGGTACCGCAGACGCAAAGGTGGCCAGTCCAAGCGTGAAAAAGGAGGCGGCGAACATGGTGGAGGAAAAGAAAGAAGAGTCACCGTGAGACAGCACACACAGAGGTTGATTGAAAGACCAAATTTATAAGACATCCAATAACCCCTGAATCTGACATCGAGCGGCCGAGCTCGATCATGTCTCAATGAGAGAAGTGGGTCCTATTGGCATCCTTGATAATTCGCTTCACGTCAAAGAGATCCTCTTGCGTGTGCCGTATATACCTCGTGCGACGATCTGAGACTGTGCGTAGTGGCGCAAGTTACCTCATAGAACGCGGCTTTGGGCTGCGAGAACCAGGGAAGAAACACATAACATGCTGGCACCCGAGCAAGGTGTTGACATTTATGGATTCTACCAACAAATGATACATATACCTTGACAAGCTAGCATTCAAATTCGGCTTGAGTTCGGCTGCAATGTTGGAGGATCGATATGTTTGCAGTTTCTTGAATCTTTGGAGGGAGGGAGGAAATTTTCAAGTGTTTGAAATCGCGTTTGCTTGGGCAAAATCCTGGCGTGACTAATTATGAGAATCGGCCATTGTTGAATGTTTGTAAACTAATTCGGACCTTGAGCGCTTGAGTCGCTCTGCCGAGTGATTAGATTAGATCATGAAGGTGATGCAAAGGCAATGTGGTAGTAGCGAGGTTTAGATTAAAAATAAATGGACAGTCTACAGGGTTGAAGCACATGTATGAATTATGTATCTGCTCCACAAAAGCCGCGCAAAACGCAACGGCTGTCAACCGTCCGAACCACCATCTTCATCTTCCAGATCGTTTGGAGCTACAGTCATCATATCGTTTATGCTAAGACAGAATCAAAAAAATGAGGATGAGATTAACTATGAGGTGATCGGGGTTCTGACCAGTGTACGAAAGGGCGCATGACGCCTACAACGCCCGCAACCTTCTCTGCAAAATCCTCGGCGAGGACTTCGCTATCCAAGAAACTGGTATAGGAATGAATTATCAGTCGACAACGAGCATTAAAGATAGACGCACTAGTGTACGACGGCAAAAGAACGGCACTTGAGAAGGTCGATGTCCCTGTTGCCGAAAATCAGTGACGTTACTGCTGTACAAAGACACAGACAGACCGATGGTTCTTATCGACACCCTTCGGGGCGACTTTGAGCTCATCATCCATACCGAATACGCTCTGCCGCGCGCCATCCTTCCCCGGCTGAGGCTCACCAAAGAACGTGACGAATTCAGGATTGGCGAGCACCTCCCTCAGGCGATCGGCTCCTGCTGGGCGCAGAATGTTCGCTCTGTGTGATGACGATTACCAGTGTTCCCCAAAAATAACGCAGTACGACGTACCGAATATTCGCGAGTTCGCTCCGCCCGGGACACCATGACCCCGCTGCTAAGATGCTTTCGTTGCCTGGCTTTACTAAACGATAGGTTGAGTAAAGCGGAGAAATCAGCCCGAGACAGTTTTGCTCACTCGCACTGCGAACAAGTTCGTCCGCGTTAGTTATACTGATGGCCATCAACACACACAGAAAAGACGCACACATGATCTAAATCAAGTTTAATTAGTGTCTGTGAAAGAAGGAACCAGACTCACAACCAGCCCAAATGCCTTTCCTACCGCTCCTGGAGAAACTCGCAGAAAAGCCCTTCTTATAAGGTGTCTTGTCGTTGCTGAACCTGACCTATACAGTGCATGTAATATGAATGATATTCATGAATAGAACATGGGCTAGGGAACATACGTCGCGGTAAATTCGATGTATGAGATCCTTTGGTGGCAGTGGGGGCACTTGTGGGTCCGCTTCGGTGAGGTGCTCGGTCAGAGCTTCAATGAACGCCTTCCATTCGTTCTCAGCTTGACGATAGACTGGTTCTGAGAAGAGAAATTTTGTCCATGCGTAAGTTGTGAAGTGAAAGTAGGAGTCATACCGTGCAGTTTAAACCTTGAACAGTCAAGTCAATGATTACTACCAAAAAGAAATAATCACTAAAGAGAGAACGCACCATTGCCGATCATTACAGGCTGGATCTTTCAGGCAAGCCAAAAAATCAAACGTGTTTTGCGATATCTGACCCGGCGGAACTAACCCACAATAAATTCAAGGTCGATATTGAAGTGAAACGGCAGACCTTGTCCAGATTTAGGTGCCTGCACAACCACCCCGACGACCTCCTGCCCATCCTCAAGCTCAAGCCTATCTTCCTCCTCCTCCCCCTCCTCCTCCTCCTGTTTTCTCGCTTTTTTAGCCCTTGGATTCTTCCTTAGGCTTGCGGAGGTCGTTTTCTTGCTCGGACTACGCGCGACAGAGCTTGACGCGCGCCGCTTGCGTTTCGTGCCCACAATGAATTCGTCCTCATCTATCGCGTCACTATCATATGCGTCGTCGACCTGTGCATCCTCTTCATCGTCTGAATCACTACGGTAATCTTCGTCTCGGTCGTTGGCTGTGCCGTCGGTGCTTGTTTCACGAGAGGTCGTCTTCGGTGTGGATTTGGGTTTGGGCTTGGGTTTTTTTGAACGCATCGGTTTCATTTCCTGCTTTATGGCGCGTGTAGTACGTTTGCGTGTTTGAGATGTAGAGGCTGCCATTTGAAGGAAGCAGCAGGGAAGGAGAAAGGAAATTGAATTGAAGTCTGAGTCGGAAGTCAGCACAAAAGTCACAATTGATGGAGTGAATGACAGAATGGCCAATTGCGATCGGGTATGGTTACGACAGTTACATCATACATGTATAAGTTATTTTAAGGTGATCGGCTTTTACTTCGAATCCAATTGTGGTTGCATATTCATTATCTAAATTGTTGGAATAAACCATTCGTCTCGTGTCTGACTACCTGTATGTACGCCGATCAAACTTTCATCTTTACCTACCTACTATGGTTACTCGTTGCCCTCTCAATACACGGACCATCCCCAGGTGGTCAATTATAATTTATTTTTTACATACATACCACCCCTTTCTTTCTCTATCCCTCGTTGAACATTCAGCACTTACCTTGATACTCTGTGTTATATATACATATATTTTTGTCCCTGCCGATGTTGTTTAGATCTCATCAGCACTTTTGCTCCGCATTGGGGTTTAAAATGAGGGGCTACAGACAAGATGAAAGAAACTACAAATGGAATAATACACATAGCACATGTTTTGCAATCCTTCGAGGAAACCGATACAGTCCGATGAGCAGAATGGCACAGGCAATGGCGACGGCCCAGCCGTACAGAATGACCACCAGGGTCAGGATCTTGAAGTGCGAGAGGGCATCACACTCCCCTGCAACTGAAGTCGTATCGTTGGACACTGAGCCTCGCATTAGGGACTTATCAGAATCCTCATCTCCAGTGGGAGAAAAAGCTCCATCGAACGTGCTCCCATTCATGGTCAGAGAAAGCGCGCAGCTGACCGAAATATCATCTTCAGCATTGAAGCTGATATCGAGTACGGGCGGGATGGCGGCGGAGGTGATGGAAGGTTCCGCTGTGTGGGCTGGATCAATCGTACCCGTGATGATGGTATCCGCGACCTCCTCCTCCACTGCCTCGGTGGCGGTCAATCCAATCTTCGGCATATCCTCGTGCGACATAGGAAGGAGCGCCTCGACGTTCAGGCTCGAATTTGAGTCATGAGTTGGGAAGGGAGGCAGTGCGACGCTAGCTGCATCGTCCGTGAGGCTGGCAGCTGGTAAAGTGTGGAAGGTCGCCTCCGGGCTAGATGATTCGGCTTTGGAAAGAGTCAAACAGGCTGGGAGTCCTGAGCAAGAAAGGATGGTTTGGGGTGGGAGTTCCTTGGTAGGTGTTGAATCGACAGAGGCTGGCCAGAAAGATAGTGAATGTGAATCTGAACTCGGATATGTCACTGGAACGCCCAAGAATGAATGAGGAAGTGCCGTCTCCCAAGCTCCAGGGCAGCTGGACTCCGAGTCAACGATGTTCGCATAATAAGAGCTCACCGCTGCGATATCAGCTGAACCATCTCGCAAGACAACTGCGACACTTCCAGGATTTTGCTTAGTGAAGAGGCTGTCGAGCCAGCCCAACTCAAAGTCTTTGATCGCCGTTGTAAACGCAACCGGGTGCTGCAGGGAGGAAAACGGTACGTGGACAGGTGGAAAGTCCACAGTCGTGCAAATGCGCGTCTTGGCTTCCCCGACCGGGAAAACCCAGATTGCGACCTGCAATGGGTCACTGTACTGAGACGAAGATAGTCTGTAAAAGGCGGATTCAGTTTGAATCTGGAATTTCCAGCCATAAAAACAACTCACTGGGTTTCAATTACTGCACTAACCTCACACCTGATGCGAGCATCGTCCGAGATCGTCAGTTCGTCAGGAGCCTCCTTGATGGTAGTAATGGACTGAAGCGTTGCGTCCCACATGATTACGCTAACACTCCCAGCGAGGCCGCTGGGCCAACTCGAGGCTACAAGGGAAAACGAGATGTGGTCCTTGGTCATTTCCAGGAATGGGCCAACACCAACCGGAAATGGTATAACGTTCATGGGGTGCGGCTCATCTTTGAGTGATTTGAACCACAGTGCGATCTGGAAAGGATCATCAACTGAAGGCAGGGATATTCTAAGGAAGGAGTCAGTATGAGAGCAAGAGAAATGATACTAAATTCCGTAGACAGCTCACCTAGATTCTACGGCTTGTGTCAGTTTTTTCTTAATGGAAGATATATCGTGATCAGTTGTATCCTCCCCTACTTGTGGTGCTGGTTGTGGTCCAGCTCGGCAATGATGGTTTGGAGGAGAGACAAGGCACGGCTCGGCGGACATACGTGCACAATGTTTAGTTGGCGGGGAGCTGAGGGGTTAGTTCGGTTGAAGTCACTCCAAGGTCCTGCATTCATCTTATACTAGTCTCAGAGAACGCATGATCGTGGTATGTGCCCATTCACAACAAGGGGGCAAAGGGGAAAAGTCCCAGGCGCAGTGGCAGGCGGAAGATAGTGGGAGACATCATGAGTCAGACAGCTACATTTCTTTGACTTGGATTCATAAGCTTGTTAATGTCCCAGTTGGAGTGGTGAGCGATAAAGAAAAGACAAAGAACACCAAGTGAAAGCTTTCAATTCAAAGTCAGTTGTCCCTATCGTGGAAAGTACCACTGATTTGCCATCACAAAAAGTGGTCATAAATCCAGTCATCTCACCAACTTTCAGATCGATGAACGTTCACAAAAACAAAACATAGCGAATGGTGGTTGTACAATGCAAAGCCCTATAGATAACGAATAATAATCACATCACTTTGGCGTCGTCCCTCTTCTTGGAGTCCCTGGCATCTTCCTAGGCGTAACGCCCACCCCACCAGGCGGAACCCCTGTGAGTCGTCTCTCCCCAAGTACTCCGATCCCACCGCTCTCTCCAACCCTCTGCACCTCCCTCGCCGCCCGCCTCGCAGCATCACCCACTTGTGCAGGTGGGCGAGCTGCATCTACCTTCGCCAGGGCACGCAGCAATTGTAGTGTCTCCTCGGCCTCCTCTCTCTCGTACCTCATTCCCCCAGCTCCACCCACACCAACATACTGCCCAAGTGCACCCCCACCACCTGGTGGCGATGACCCCGCCGACCGTGCATCAAGTGCCTCAGCGAGGACCTCGAACCGCTGATCAAGCGCAAGTTGTACCACCTCCGTCGTCGTTCTCGCCTGGCTCGCTTTCACAAATAGATGATCCAGCTTGAACTCCACCTCCGCCATGCGCGCACGGGTACGAGCTTCGGCCTCCCTCGCCGCCTTCGCCTCTTCTGCCCACGCATGGGCCTCGGCCTCCATGTCGACGTCGTATGTCTGCGATGAGGTAGGCAGAAATCGAGCGTCGGGGTCGGCGCCTTTGTGTGTACTGGGTCCCGCACCGGGTGTTGCTGTGTCTGGGTCGGTGTCTGCGTCAATGTCCCGTCGCCGTGAGCGGATGAGTTTCCGAGCTAGCCGCATGCCGGATTGCGACGACGACGAAAGCTCTTGTTCCCGAGGTTCGACGCTGGGTGCACGTTGTTTGCCTTGGGCTTTCGCAGAGGGCGTTGGGGGACTTGATCCCGAGGGGGCGTTCTTTACCATGGCGATGGCAGCTCGGCGTTTCTCGATGGTTGTCGCTACTCGTCTAGCGTAGGCTTCATAGACGTAGTTGACCTTCTTCCACCCCTCCTCCTCCTCCATCGCGCTAAATACCAGCGTTGATTAATTCACCGCAGAAACAAAGTAGCTAATCACTACCACTCACCCATGAATGTGTCCACCATATACACCTTCCCATGTTCGATTCGTATTGTTCTGGGTGTTTGGAGCTAGTGTTCCCTCAGACTGTTCCTCCTCCTGTCCGCCAAATAGGCTAAGGTTGACTCGCCGTTCCGCAAGCTTCCGTACGATGTCCTCTTGCGTAGCTTTGAGTGCTTGCTCGGCCTTTTTTGATAGCTTTGGCAAAGGCGGCGGCGGGGGGTCTGTACCTGAGGGCGAGCTCGAAGAGGCAGATACAGCGCGTGCGGAACACCATATGAGGAGTTGGCGGACACGATCCGAGTCCGGGAGGTCAGAGTCGATATGTTTATAAAACGACGTATCTGTAACGGAGGCGTGTGGTTGTGCTATTCCTAATTCAGTCCGGTTTACATACAGGCGAGGGAAGAAAAACGCACGTATAACACCAGTATTCTGAAATGAGGTGCTAATCCTTTTTCCTCTGCCAACTGAACTCTTTCGCCGATGTGAAGAGTTCCCTGAACCTGATGCTCCATTCATATGTGTCCTGGGTGGTGTTATTGGATCTACGACCATATTCGAGCCAGTCCCGGAAGCAATTGCAGCCATAGCTCCAGCCCTCAGCCGCTTATTTCGGTGAATCTGCGGCGTCTCGTCGTCCGCTGCCGGCAGAGGCGCCGACATATCGACAATAGTCTCACGTCTCCTTCCCCGCCCAGTTTCCGAGTCGTGTGCTTGTGATTGGGCTGGAAAGCGGAACCGTGGATTTATCCCTGATCCTGAGGCGTCAGGCGTTTGAAAAGGACCTCGTGATGACCGTCGGAGGTCGGCAGCCTCTGTATCCATTGCACGTACGGCATCGTCCAGGGCGGGATCCCTGTCGGGGGTATCGTGTCGTGTAAAAGTAGTAGGCTGAGAAGATGGCATAAACGATGATTTTGAAGAGGCTCTTGATGTCGATGGAAGTGGTTGGGAATGTGAAGGCTGGGAAGACTTGAATTTCTTCGAAGGCTGTTTTGCTCCCAGAGTAGAGTTCGATGAAGGTGCAGATGAAGGCGGTGCACGAACAATGAGCAGTCCTCCAGGTTGTTCCTCGGCATTTGCAACTACAACATCATGTTAGCTAGCGAGTTTATATCATTCGACCGCATGAGATTTAACATAAACATACGTTTCCGCTTATTCGACGCGCCAGGTTTCGCCTAAAGTTAGCAAGTAAGTGACTGTATATCCACAAACATATTACCTCCAATCTTACCTCGCGTTTCGCCTTCTTCGCGGCGTTCAACAGCGGGTTGCTCATGGTCGTGGTACCGTTCATAGTATTTGTTTCGTCGTCAGGGGCCTTGCGTTTCGTCTTCCCGTTGTTTGAAATCATAGACGTGGCATACGTTGGCAGCACCAGTGTCATACAATAGACCGCCTGGGCGAAAGAAGGAACTCAGGCGCGTCGTCGCTGGACTAGGTGATGGTGGAACGAAATCAACAGGCGGAGTTTGAATTGGATCTCTTCTGATTCCCACGTATACCTCTCAGCGAGACAAACAACTCATTGGCGATTCTTCTTGAGGAGCTCATTAGGGGGAGCAATGTAAGTTTTGGGAGCGCCAAAAAGTTGAGTGTACTCAGAGAGCAAGGTTCAGGTTGTTGATGTGGGGAAGGAAATGGAATTTGCGATTTAGTTTCAAGTCAACAAACAACACACTTTACGCGTCATGCACGTGACTCGCTGCTTCAATCAACACCATCCGCTAACCCCTCAGGCCCATTTTCCCTTCTCGCAAAGTTAACCTGGCCCTTCAGGCGTCACGAACTTGATCAACGTAGCGTCTATATTGTCCCTCACCAATCTCTTCGCCTTCCCCATGATGTGAATGCGCGGCGTGATATATGAGCGCAGGGCGGCTTTGGGAGACCTCGGGGAAAGATGCAGAATAACAACACGCTTCCAGCACTCGACTATCATAATTTACAGGACGCTTTGGCCCGGGCAAGCGTCTTGGAGGCTCCAGCCTAGTTTGCTGACTAGGATAGTTTTCTATGCGATGTCCCTGGATTTTGGACTCTACACTTATACTTTTAGTTACATATAAGAATACTTCCGTATAGTACATATAGGGGAATAACGACATCTAGATTTCACAGCTTTCAGAATCGCACAGCCGCATCACTGCGATCAAACATTTCTTAAACGTGTACCGTCATCAACCGTTTACAGTTTCTTGACTGGCCGGACTCCAGGATGCCTGGCTGGTGCTCAAGGACGGTCTTCCGCTGCTTTAAAGCACTGGAAAATGCTGGAGATAAGATCACTGGCGCAGCAGGCCCTTTCTTTGTCGCACTTGCCGTTATTTTGATCACTCTGGGAGCAATATGTTTTTGTGCGTACGCGTTGCAGATCCTGGGCTCAAACTTTCTAATGAGGTCTTTAGTCGATGTAATAATGCCCACTCTTTCGTTTCAGATAATTACGCTCCCGGTGTGCTTGATGATCACGCTAAACTTGTTCGTACACTACTTCTACGTGTGCACAGTCAAGCCTGGATTTGTGGATGATTTGCCGGCGGAGGCAGGGCGGAGCATTTTCTGGGCAAAGAAAAGCCAACCAACAAAGGGGAGGGCGTTAGTGGGTCGACCTAAATGGTCATCGACCGTGCGTATCACCCCGGCGGAGACGACGCAGTGTGGCAAATGTGGTCAGGTCAAACCCGAGGTGAGTGTGTGTCCTAGCTCCTATTATTTTACTGCGACCCATCTTTGCTACGTAGAGAACTCACCACTGCCGCATCTGCAATCGCTGTGTCCTCAAATACGACCACCATTGTCCCGTGAGTCTTGTCGGTGTCTGACGTCGTTCGCCTCTCATTCGCGGCAGTGTGTGTCTCGTCCTTGTTTCTAGAATGGTCCCAACCCTTACCTTTCACCCACAGGGATCAACCAATGCGTCGGCTTGCACAACGAGCGCCATTTCGTTCTGTTCATGTATGTCGTATTTAGTTCAGAACCTGTGTTGGTGCTGACTTTTTACACAGGGCTTACCTAGTACTCTCTACGTTCTGCTTTAGTGTCCTTGGATACCAGCAAATAATACCCGCGTTGGGAATTACCATGGTTAGAGACCCATTGCTCTGTTGATTGTTAAGACCTTGAACTGACTAAACAAGATCGAATGGGAGCACAGGGTTCCACAGCTCGCGTATATCATTATCTATCTCCTGTCTGCGGTTCTCTGCCTAGCTGTTGGGATCATGCTTTCCTACCACGTATGGAGCATCTCCTGGGGTGAGACCACCGTAGAAGGCCAGGACCACGAAGTGTACACTAGAAAAGCCAAGTCTCGAGGAGAGGTTGGTGCCCTGCCTGCTCCATAGCCCCTTTGGTGCTGACAGCGTTGACAGGCCTTTGTCAACTCGTACGATCTTGGGAAACGTAGAAATCTGCAACTTTTCTTCAACATCGGGGAGGCCGGGTAGTGCGTAACCCTTCTGCTTCTGCTGTATGTCTGACACTGAATGATGGTACTATCACCAGCCCCCTCTATACCCTCTTCGTGCCCTTCCGAATCATGCCTTACACTGATGGTCGATCTTGGGCACGTCGTGAAGGTTACGACCGGCACCACGGCATTCGACGCGGGGAGGAGCTCACCGACGAAGAGGAAGATGATGACTAGACAAGCCTCGAGGGGCTGATGTGCTCGTGTATCTATATTCAAGTAAGTTTTGTCTCCGCTGCTTTACATCCCCCACCTTTTGGGTTCTATGATGATATTTGCCGGGGCCATATGACCCTTCGAAGACCCTCTACTACTGCTAGTTGCGCCTTCCCCGTGGAGGTGCTCATGTCTGGACTAGGGGCTCTTGGGAAGCCGTTTGATCAACGTCCGGCTGACGGCGACTAGAAGTTCACGTCGACTTTCTGATTAAGTACCATAACCAATGCTCCCTCCTCCTTCTCTCCCCAGCCCTCCACATTGTCAAGAAGTATTCACTAACTCAATGCGTCTATGTTCTAGGTTCTGATTTGGAACGAGCTGGAAATTGGATTCTCAACATAGATTACTATTGCAACATTCCAATACATGGACGTGGACGTGGCACTTCGGAACATGTTCGCCTGAGTTCATTCACTTAAACTAAGGATAGCATAATCTTCGTAGCTTCCGTGCAGGCTCTCAAAGCCCATGCCATGGTTTAACAATAGAGTTGCTTGTTTGCTTGTTTGACAACCTTGATTTTGTCGTAATTGGAAATTTTTCACATCATTTGCACACCGAGAAGGAATCTCAGTCGTAGGGAATCGATGGTTCGCATTAATGGAGGTGCGTGTATAAGAACAATGTATCTTGTCCATTGGTAAGAGATAAAGACTTTATTGATGGGAAGAAGGCCGATTAAAGATTACGAATAAAAATGGCGAAGGAAACTATCTTAAAGTTCGTGACGAAGCATCGTAGGAGTTCGTTCAGGTGTAAAAAATACCCCGCGGATAAAAGGGAAGTCTATGGCGCAGGTAACATAAATCACAGCATCTAACATGTCCAAGAAGCCTTGAGGGGAAACAATCTCAGAAAAGGGGCGCAGTGCGGATCCGATTGAAGCACTTACGTCGGGGGTACCACGTACACCTACACTCTGGTATGCGGGCATGTCAAGGCACTCCGCCAAGGAAACGAGCCTGTATCCAGCAGCTTGCAGCTTCTTGATAGCATATGGAAGGACTTGGTGGCTACATTCGGATGGATGAGGTTGCAACTTCTTGAGTAACGAAAGGCAGAGGCTTACGCAGTAGTTTCTAAGACCCGAGGCTCTTTAAGAATCCACAGTGTATATCATTATGAAAAAAACTCACCATAGACTTCGTGATTCAAAGCCAAGACGGTGCTGGGGTGGTCTCTAACTAGGTCGTCGTAGCTGGCCTCGCTCTCCGCGACCGTGGCGCCAACGGAGTCGCCGGAACTAAATAGAAAGGGCATGAGATTACGGAAATATACTCGAACGGTGTCGGGCATACTCGAAGTCCCAAATGACTACTTTTTGGCCACGAACTGCAGAAGCTTGGCGGACGAGATCGTTATAATTGCCGTAAGCTACCTCAAGTCAGGGGAAATTTTCGAGTAATTGTATGCGATGTACGCACGAGGACGCATGAAAGCTGGGACAACACCAACGATCCTCGATAATGCCACTATTGTAGAAGCTCAGGAGACGGTTTTACTAGAAGGAGGACAGGCTTACACTCGACCTTCCACATCTCGTCATGAACTTTCCCTTCAGGTTAGGGGCTTCATAGAGCATCGCGATAAAGCACATACTTTGATCCCAAGTGAGGGTGGTCAAATCCTTATGCGCCCATGTGTGTGAGGCAACTTGATGGCCCTTGTCATATGCATACTGTACTCGCTTGATTTCATCCGCGTTGTAGATGCATTCATCTAGTTATAAGAAGCACAACGAAATAAGAAGCATCCACTAGAGAGGTAACTCGAAATAGCCCACAATTATTGCCATCTGGAGGTTGAATAATCAGTTTTTTGTCAATACGCCCCCATAATAACAGGTTGCGCACTGAAGAAGAAAGTCCCTGTCGCGTTGGCGGCAACAAGTGCCTTGCTAACGTCGTAGCTAAGAGCATCAAAATGAGAGGAAACCTCGAGCCAAATATACTCGACAGGCTCACAGATACACCCAAGGTCCATCATCCTGTAGTTGCAAAATGTCAGCTAGCGTCGCGAAAGGGATGATTTTGATTGGCGTACAAAAGTTAAGGCTGCAGTGTTCGGTACAGTACACTTAGTGATGACCTGCGCTAATTGTCTTTTCTGAGGGACCGCAGCAGCTGCAAGGACGAGGCAAGCGGTTGCAAAAATGGCTCCTTTGGTGAACATGGTAGAAAGATAACAAAGAGTGAAGAGGGGTAATATCCACGAGGAGGTCAGCGAGGATAGGGGAGTCAGAATCTGGGCCCATACTTTTATACTATTCTGTATCTTGTCGGTAATCTCAAAATCGGCCAGGCTCGATATTTTCAACGCATGTACCTAATAAGCACTCCCATGACCTCAATGCAGGTACGTTAGAAATACGCCCGACAAGTATGGTAAAGCGCTTCGGCAAACCTGATGATAGCTCAAAACAGCGCTGCAAGTCTGCTGATTCGTTAAGATGGATGGAAATAGATATCATACGTTAATGACACTGCCTTGCATGTTCGGTCAACACGATGGAGTGGGTTGGCCGAAGGAACGAATTTGGGCAACAGGCGTAAGAATTCAACCCATTGAATACGCGGCAGAGGACAAATGGGCCTATATACATGGATTCGGTGCCTTTCAGTGTTCGGATCGACTTCAGGGGGGTTCAGGGAGCAGCACACAGATTCCAGAATTGTATGATCGTAGTGAGAACCAGGCTCAGTTTGCAGATCGGCTTGCAGCCAACCTTCCCATAAAATCCAGTCTGGTGAGGGAGGGGAATCATAGAATAGAGTAGGGAGAATAATAACAAAGCGCGGACTAGTGCTACAGAGGGATATAATCTTCTAGAATAGCCGGAAGAGTGGGCCGTAAAGGGAAGCTATATAGTTCAAAAGAAATGGAGAAACGAAGAAATCGGATTATGAAGGTCTAATGTACGAAGTACCAGGGGCACTAATTTCAAGGCGCGTGGTTCATACCGTGAGTCAGTTCACTGACATTCGTGAGGTAAGTACCCCAATCATCCAGGCTGTTCGTCGAAAAAGTTTGCATGAGATGATTGATGGGTTAAACAAGGAGACGCACTCATAACCAGATGGCGGGTTCGACCACATTGCGACTGAGTCACTATCGATGAGCTCCTGTATGTTAGGCCCCAAGCCAGCTGCGCTGAAATCCGCCTGCCCCGAAATCATCCCAAGAGGCTGAGGCTGCTGCTGGATGCTCATCGCATTAACGCCTCCCCCGATAGAGTAAGGCGCTTGCATGGAAGTTGACGCTGAGGTAGAACCAAATGCACCCTCGTAGTTGAATGCCATCTGATTATACAGCTCTATATCAAACGGGAGTGAAGTGGATTGCAAGGGGCCTTGGTAAGGGGTGGTCGCTGATGAGCTTGCGCCGAGTTCTGGGCCAGCATTCAGACCCCAGAAAGTTGGAACTTGCTGTGAAATGGGTCCAGGTACTGGTTGCACCTGCCCATTTACCGGTAGCCTGCCCAATTCGTTGCTATAAACGGGGAGAGGGTATGGAGCTCTTTGCTCTGGTGGGGACGTCAATTTCATTTGGGACAGCTTATTTGCCGTGCGGCGTAGCCCCACAATCGCCCGTGGAGTGTCGGATGCTGACGAGGGAGTCGGAGAAGACGTTTGTCGTGAAGCTGGACTGTCGGAATCTCGGTCACGTTTATTGCTAGTCCCAAGCGGACTCGCCTTTGGTAGAGGTAGGTCACCCACTGATGCTAATTCGTACATAATGTCCCTGTCAGTCTAATTTAAGTAGACGTTTTCGAAGATATCATTCGCCGGTCCTTACCATAGGCGACCTGCTGAGGTCCATCTGCATGCCAATAAGTAAACTCCAAACGTCATGTTATGAAAAATAGAATACTTACCGAGTCTCGCATTGTCTAATGGACTGCATGCACTTGTGGACATCAGTCATCTCCTTGCTTGGGTCGGTAGATAGCCCGGATCGCTTGTTGTTCCATATATTGAGAAGCAGCACGATGCCGGAAGTGAACACAGCCATCTAAGAAAGCTCTTATGACGAAGTCCACAGTTATGAAAGAAGTCACTTACCGTTATAACAGGGGGGGAGAGTAATCCTCGTTGTCGGTAAACGTCTGCTATGTGACTACACGACCTTGCAGCGTTGGTGCAAATGGCAAGGGACGGGAAAGCCAAGGGGGAGGGTTTTCTCGGTGAGGGAATAAAGGAACGATGAATGAGGATTTGAATGTAATAGTATGTCGAGTAGAGCATGGCGGATTGGTCGAGGAATTTCAGGTTTTCTCTGTTCTGATCCCATCGGACTAGATGCAAGTTAACCATGTCAGAGTGTAGCGATCGACGAGGGCGTACGATGATCTGGAACAGAGTCGACCCATTTGTTGAGAGCCGAATCAAGTTCTGCAACGATATGTTGTTCCCACTGCTTGCCAACAAAGCCAAGGACGACTTTCGATTTGTTGATTGAATACTGGTGGCGATATGTAAGAAAATGAGAAGTGAGAAACTGGTTTGCTTACGATGGTACGCAAAATGATCGTAAGGACTTGGTTAAGTTTCAGCAAGGAAATAAAGCCTGTCACGTAGGACGGTTTATTGGCTGGTTGCTTAAAGCGTTTGGCAGGATCAGGATGTTCCCAATACTCGTCGTCACATTCAACAGGAAAGTCAACATCGAAGCTAGTGATTGGTCAATTGGAGAAAGGCAGATATGCTGAAATGGAAACACACTCCTCATCCTGAATAGCGCACGGCCGGCCTAAGGCGGAGCTAATCATCCGGTCCATTGATACTAAGACCCTATTGCCAATGGCATGAGCATCAGATATAAAGGGCAGCCGCAATGCCCTACCAGAAACCTCGCTTCCATAGCTCCTCAGTAACATCAAGCTCTTTATTGTGTTTTCTGCGATGTGCACCGACGTCCTGTGCCATACGTATACCTATCCCAACCAGAGTCCAACACTGTTGGGGTGCACTTGATCCCTGTAGGAACATAGCAGCCAGCTTATCATGCAACTGGGTCAATTGAGATGTGATATAATCCATGAGTGAACTTACACAATAATACTGTAGATCATACAGTGAAGGTGGCGCCAAGACGGACCTCTTCACTTGTTGCACTTGTTGAAACCATTTCCAGCCTCCGCTACTTATAGAACCCTCGACATCGTCCATGAGGACTCGAGGGTCATCGGAAAATCGAGAGGCAACAGCACAGACGAGGAGGAGTACCGTAGCAAAACCATCATCATGAAGATGTAGTTCCTCAGCCACTGATCTTTCAAACGTGGGCCGATGGAGGAGCGGCGTTAGGATATTCTGTTTCTCGAAGAAAAGGTCGACGAGGCTCATCATGAGGTCCGTCGGGGGATAGGTGTATGTGACTTTTGAAACAGGGTCGTTTAGACGTTCCCACTAACAAAATCAAGCTTAGACCAGATAAGGATGTTTTTGTAGCGCAGGCACTCACCGGACGTGCTACCCAGAATTGCTCTCGCTTTGAACCCAAGATCGGACGACGAAGGTCGTCATTTCCACCCGTATATTCGTTCTTGAGCTCGATTGCCGCATGGACGAGCATCGCCCCACTCGACTTGCCGAAGAATCTATTTTGGTCACCGTCTCCTAGTTTGAGGTTTTTAATATTATCTGCGAGTAATACGTGCTGTATATCTTCGTCTGGCTGGAAGTCCACCGGCTGTGCAACTTTGCGAATAACAGCTGTCGCAATCTCGCACGGATGTTGAGGTGACGTGACCATCGGAGCTGGAGCACTCAGCTTCTGAGTCGCCTGTCGAGGAAGATATTCAATGAGCCAGGCATCGGTATCGACCACAGTGTCGATTTCTTTGAGAATATCAGAGTCTGGATATAGCTGTATAACGGCGTTTGATAAGACATTCTTCTGGATTCGATCTCAACTTACTTTAGTCAATACCTTCTCCAGCTTCTCTACCCGTGTTTCCAGCCGCTCAACATATCTATCGCAATTCAGCAATCAGCCATCGCGGCAGCAGATATAGACCGCACCCTTTCGGTGGCCCACGTTTCTGAACAAAGCTCCTATTAGCCCAACCCAGACTGACAAAAGGGAACACACTTTGGCAGCCTCAACGTAGGTACATTCAAAACTGTACGCAATGCAATTCGAGCACCGGTTCCCTGGCATCTGACCACCGTCACCTACATGAACGATTGAATCATTAGAGCAGGAATAATAAAGTGTCATTATTCATACATCGAACTGCCGAAGACGGTTAGAAGCTGATATCTCAAGACCCTACATAAACATACTTTTCTTTCGTCGGCATATATCGCATGCACGCTGTATCCTCCGTTTCTTGGCCGCTTGTGAGTTGTCATTATCGTTGTAGTCTTCCTCGTTTGAGGACATGGCGGAGAAATCAAGGCTCCTTGACGGAGAAGGAGATAATAACCTCAAATAAATGATCATTTCTAAACTCTCGGTTCCTGGGAACACTTTTTGGGCATGCCGCCCAGTTACGCGTTTCGGCTTTCCAAGTGACTCGAGCACCACCAATCCTGTGTATCGTACGAGCGGGTGCTGCGGACACGAATTTCTCTCATTCTCTGGCTTCGCCTGTCAGGAAATTTATTGATTGTTTATTGGGGTGGAGTATCTACTTTGGCTTCAGTTTCGCTTCCCCGTCGTATTTATTATCTGATCAGTTGGAACAAATCATCGCTGCAGGGAGAGTGTAGTGGTAGATGTCATATACGTGTTATATATCACAGGTAGAGCTTCATGAAACCTGAATGTTAAACAATATGCTTGCCGCCGTATCTCCAATCTGGGGCGACGCTCGCTCCTGTACTCCTTCGAACGCATGAGAATACATAGAATCCATAAGCAAGCTATAGGGCTGCGGCGATTTCAGAGTGATAAGAAAAAGAGTTTGTACATTATATATGAACCACGAGGTCTGAAGTGCAGTTTCCGCGGGTGGGCAGTACGTTCCTGATGTTTGAGTGTGGACACGTTGGACTGATAAGTGAATGTGCTGTACTTACATGAAGAGGGGAAGGTTCCATGATTGATGGGCGCCCAAGGGTCCTTGATTTGAGAGGATGGTTCGCCATCAATCAGTGCTTAGATCATCCTTCTCCGAACCGAAAGTGTTTGCACAAACAAATTATGAGTAGTAGGTATGTATTGTGAAAATTGTTTACAATGAAAATGATTAAGCAAAGTACGGATATGGATAGTAGTCGTTAACATGAATTGCAAGTGAGGTCGATGATGTACACGGTGGATAAGGCGCCAATGACGGATGATGATAATGGTGATTGTGTGGTGAATAAAAAAAAACATGGAAAGCGATGGATGCTGGACAGATGGATATTGTATGTTGTAAATAGAGAAAACCCTCGCACGGTCGAATGACCTCCACTCGTGGAGGGCAGATTAAGGATGAAGGGGATGGTGACAATAAAGGTGAAAGCGAAAGATCAAGCCAGAGTTAATCATACACAAGTGAACCCAAGACGAAAAAGAGCGCAAAAAGTGTCAAGCTGCGCAGTAAACGAACCGTCGACTACCACCCTGTGTAGTGGAACTCGTTTGCCCAACTGCGATTCCGCGCCAGAGCCTTCTTCTTCCTATCTTCCCTTTCCACGTCTCCCTCCATTGCCCCACCACTCCCCCTACGTTCGCGTTCTCTGTCCCTCTCTCTTGATGAAGAACCCTCATTGCCTCCTACGCCAGGTTGCTTGGCGGTGACTTGGACTACATTAGGCATTGCTGTCAGTGGTTTTAATAGTCCACCACCAAGGACAGTACCTCCACCCCTTCCTGACCCACCTCCACTGGCTGACCGCCTGAATCCCACCAAACTCACTTTGCTCACCTGGCGCTCCCAAAGCAGGTTGCGCCGCAAGCTCTCGGACATCTCGGTTTGCAGCATCAACCGACGCGTCGTACGTGGCGTTGAAGGTGCAGCAGGTGGAGGAAGATTGTACGGATGACCGACGGGTATTGGTGTTGGTGTGAGTGTGTCGTGGCGTTGCTGCTGTTGTGAATGCCGAGATGAAGACGAAGTAGCATTGTTGTTGAGATAGAGCGCCTCTGGGGATGTCGTACGTCCCCCCTTCCCACTTGCCGACTCCGGTTCCCTGAGCCAATTTGGAACAGGATCAGCCTCCTCCCCCTTACGCTCAAGCGGCACAATCCCCCGTCGCGCAGCTAGGGCTTTTAGTTTTTCCTGAGCCACGCTCTTCGACACCAATATCCCGTTCGTCTCCCCACCCTCCCCCTCACTCTCAGTGTCCTCCATCTCCTGATCAGCCGGTCTTCCCTTCGGTCTGTAGCCTCCACTCGCCCCACTGCCCGCTGGCAGAGCCCCCTTCCCACTCTGCGTCCCACTACTCTCCTGACTTGGCTCTCGAGGTACACTCCCTACCTGCACCTGCGAAGCCACTGGAATTGCCGCCGAGCTCTTGCTTAACCTCAGCCCAGGCGCCGGGCCTGCACTTGCCCTCCTCTGCGGCGTTTGTCTCTTCGCCATTGGCGCCTGCCCCAAGCCCACCGGTCCCCTCTCACCCCCACTACTCCCGTTACTACTGGCCTTGGTCATCGTCAACCCTCCGCCACCAAGCGTTCCACCGAGTCGAACACCAGTGTTCTTCATGTCCCCGGAGCTGTGGCCTCGGCGATAGGGGTGGCTCGGGGGGAAGATCTGTGGATCTGGATTCATGAGCTGGGTGAGAAGACCAACGCTCCGCGTGCGTTGAGCCTGCAGGTCCTCGGAACTTGGAACAGGCTTTTTCGCGAACATCTCACGTATCCGTGTGGCCTCAAGAGCAGCTTGCTCGACCACGTACTGCGCATTCGCAGCGTGGTTCCGCCGAGACTGCTGTGCGCGCGAAAGGGGTACGTGTGGATGCTGGGCGTGATGAGGTTGGGCTTGGGGATATTGTTGTTGTTGTCGTGTGCGGTTGTTCGATGTGGTGGTGGTGGTTGTGTGATGATGGTTGTTGGCGATGATCGCAGTGCTGTGATTCCGATGTTGTTGCTGAATGTGGCCCTTCTTCTCGTGGCCTGATCCTGGCTGCGCCGCTCCACTACGTCGAACGGGTACCTCGACATCGTCCGTGCTCATGCTTTCGCTCGACCAATCGCCAGTGTCACCCTCATCTTCCACCGGATGTTGAGCACCATCGGCATGTTCAGACTCAGTCCCCGTGAGGTCTGTTTCCGTCTCATAGTCGTCGGATTCATCGGATTCACTGGTAGCTAGAACAATAGTACGCCGAGGTTGCTGCTGCTTTGGTGGTAACAAAGCAGAAGCGTCAGGTAGCGGGCGTAGTGGTAGTGCCGGTGGGGGCATCAGACGCGTCGCCGACTGCTGCCTTTGCGGAGGTGCCAACCCACCGTGGTGTGGTTTAGGAGGTTGTTGGGCTGCATTAGTTGGCCCCGAGACACTCGACCCACTCCCAGCACTCTTGGAACCCACATCATCAGAATGGGAGCCAATGTTGAATGTCGGACGTTTGTCGCGCGTGATAGCACGTCCACCACCAGTTACGCCAGTCCTCGAACTGGTTTTGCGCAAACCCACAGCCCGACCCCTCTGACCACCACCTACAGCCGCGCCGCCCCTTTTTCCAATCGCGGTGGTCATCGTGAGCCCCACTCGCGGACCATCTGCACCACGACTACGACTTCGGCTCTTGCTCTTGCTCCTCTCCTCCTTCGCCTTTCCACCTCCAACGCTACTAGCGCTGCTCGTCTGGCGAATATGTCCCTGCGCACGAGGACGAGCACGCGAAGAAGGTCCCACATCCGGAGGCAGATAAGAGGCAGGAGTGCTATGAGACTTGCGCACCATGGGTGCAGGGCTTGTCTTGGCTTGTGTTATGGTGTTCGATGGTGGCGGTGGCGCAGTGAGGTTGGCGGAGGAAGCACTAGCAAGGGTGGCAGCCGATTTGGACTCGGCCGCTGTGGCCGAGTCGGTGGACGTTGTGGCTGACGAAGAGGTGGTGGAAGACACGGCAGTTCGGCCCGACACCGATGAGGAGTCTGATGACGAAGAGGTCGTGCTGCCTTTGGCACGCAGCGTAAATTTCGGTGACGGCAGTGACGGTGCCGGTACAGACTCCTCTGGTATCCGAGGGCAACTAGTGCTAAGTCCTAAGATCGGTGTTGCGGGAGGCGTGGGGTGCGGTGTAGGTCCCGGTGTGGGATGCACGATGACGAGCTGGGGTAAAGTCGATGGCGGCGTTGCTGGTGGCGCGGGCTCAACATGTACTTGTACAATAGGTTCAGGTTCAGTGTGCACTTCTTCAGCGATCGACGGGGGCATCAAATATTGTTTAGACCCAGCAGGAGTTGGCAAGTGACATCGGATCGCGAGTGAATGTGTGTCGGCAACTTCACCATTCGATGCTGGGGTTGGATAATGTGATGAAAGGGGTTGCGAGGGATAACTACTTGTCGTAGACATTTCGGGAGGGGCGTTTTGACGAGGTTGAGATGGCGGGAGGGGATTGGGGAGCATATCGACGATAATCCTGCCAACGCAACTGGTACGTCGAGTTAAAGTAG
>JABCKO010007944.1:58417-70890 GCA_018855915.1 Tephrocybe sp. NHM501043
GTAGGCAATTGAGGGTGCGGAGGCGGCGAGGTCACTATGACAGATTGAACAAGGAATTAGTTTTGGTCATGAATGGTCGCCGTGATTGAAGAAGGTAATGATGCAGGATCGAGGGTGGAGGTTAGGAAAGATTCAGGAACGGTAATCAAAAGTGAAGATCGAATGGATCGACACGCTGAAGGTGGAACTGCGCATAATCGCCACAAGAGCGACAAGAATAAGACTTACCTGGTATTCGAAAAGCAGGCAATGGTGCATGAGTACTTGGAATGAACTGCACATCGGGTTGTGTGTCCTGTTCTTCGCGAACAAGAGGAGCCTTCTCATCAAGCCATCGATGAGGACCCTCCTTCTCGCACTCCGACTCGGAAACAAGTCCTGGTCGAGGGTTTATGGCCATCTCGCGATACCAGAGTCGCCATGAGATATTTTCTAGCCTATGGCCGTCTTTGAGGCTCGCCTTGCATTTCGTGAATACTGCATCGAAAAAGACCGCTTTCAGCACTAGTTCAATCCGAGTCATCACCACATAAGCGACCCACATGTCCAAAGCCCTGTAAGTGCCTCTCCGCCCTCCAATTCGCGAACAGCGTCGGCAGCAACAGCAAGTACGGGCGCGGGGAACGCAAAGGTAGGCGCCATGCACCTTGAGAGGTGAGAGACAGCAGAGCAGGCTGAAACGAAACCGGAAAGCGGGGTTACGGCGTTTGTCGCCGTCTGTACCAACGACCTGACTGGAGAATTTCGACGTTACAAGGCGACCCTAGGCTTATTAAATTTTGCCAGCGTTTGCGCTCGTCGTGAAGGTCGCTCACGACCACTCGCCGCTATAGTTCAACAACAAGAGTTAGAGAGAAACCAAGTGTTGGGAAAATAATCGATCTTGTTGAACAGTATTATCCCGGGCCGATCGTTCCCTTGTTCCGTATCACGGGGGTGCCTTGTTGCCTCAGATTTGCCGGTCACCCTGCCCCTCGATGCACGGAACCAATCCCGTGTGGGCCTTGGCTGAGGCTCAGATGACCGTAAGGTGGCTGTCCAAAAAGCACTCGATGGCTACCTACTCCAGGTTTCGCTCAACTTCTCGTCTTTCCTGTAGGTCCACGTCAACTGGCGATTGGAACGGATGTGCTAATCATGATCTGTTCCCCCACAGCCCGCCTGGAGGCGATTAATTTTAAACGTTGTGCTTGTACATAAGAAAATATGGGGTAGTTCCGCCGCTAGTACTAATCAGGATCAGGGGGAAGGGAACTGGCGTTTTGTGTGACAGGATGTTGTCGTCATGATAGCCGTGTCATGGCATCGTCGCACTGGAGGAGACAAGGGCGAGGTACTTTGTCTTCAAGTCAGCCAATCACTTGTCTTTCACAGGATAGAGGCTGGGTGGGAGGTACATATCACTCCCGTACAGCCCCGAGGACGAGGTCCTGGCAACTACTCCTCAAGATCAAATCCAAGCTAACCAATCACCTCAAAGAGATTCCATGCAACCAGGAGCAACCCGGACATCGTGGTGACACTTGTAACACATGCGCCGCGCGGGCTGGGGTGGGTCGGGGGGACTCGAGAGGACATCACACATTTAGTCCCATGTGGAAGACCAATTCCCAGCGTTGGTGTACAAAGTTACAAACCTCTGCCGTGATTTCTTGTCCTAGTCACGAAAATTTTTACAAGTAACAAAGCTCCTCGTGGTTGGGTGACGGCGCCCTGTCCAGTTGAAAGGCAGTCAGACCGTAAGTCAGACGTCAAAGTATCACAGATGGCAATCTCGGATGCGTTCACCTCGCATTGGAGGTGCTTCACAAATTCCCATTTGCTTCCGCACACCCACCCATCGGCATCATGATTAGAGGATAAACTTTTTCGGCGACTTTGGTGGTAACAGACAGGGAATCCAATGTAAGGATATATCGCAGTCCTGGTTTCTATGGCACTAAATGAGACGCAATGCACTCCTTGAGGACAGCGGGATTGGTTTTTTGCTGAGATTACAGAAAATTTACAGAAAGTTACAAATACTTTGGCGGCAAATGTTTTTTTGTTGGTTTGGTTACTGTCCTTAACCGGCACGAATGGAAATTTCATGAGGCGCATTTTGGTTTGATTGAATCGAACGCCATGCGGCATGTCATATAGTTGCCAATGAATGTATTGTCGACGGAAAGACTTTGAACCACTCGGAAGCATGTGATTTCAGGCTACAAAATCATAAACACCTTCACTGTGGGCCTGTGGCCTCCCAATTCCAATTCGATGTGATAGTGACTTCTTCACAACTTCTTCACACCACAAACGCTGTGCGGCACAAGTATCACATAAAGTGGATCTAGAACAAATTTAAATTAAACCCCCTCACAATTTGATAAATCAATTTTTCGATACACCCTCAAACATGAACAAGTGAAATAACGCACAGTATTCATACGCGTCAATTAAAATTCAAACCTAATTGGGCGAGATTGTCGCGTACGTCTATTTACCATCACTTGTGTTAACAAGCTTGTGCAACGCCAAGCAAATGTGTGTTGTGTGTTGAGCATGTAGAATGGCAGAGAATGACTGTTAGCATTGCAGTTGTCATCAGAGGCGCAAGAACATACTGACATTTTCAAAACGCTTCGCAAACATCTCGAAACCTCACGTTCAATTCAAACATATCATAGTACGTTACGTTGGATGTCCTTTTCTTTTTTCTTTTTTCCGTTTTCTCTTTGTGGCCTCAGAGTTCCGTGAACATCGTTGATCACTGATGCCGATGCAGTAATTGAATGTCAGTAGCCGGCGGCTAAAACGACGCTTGACATTGGACAGATCCTTGGCAGGTCGGCTGGCATCACCAGAGCATCTTTCCCACCACTTCCACGAGGATTTTCTTTCAAGTATTTTCGACAGAGTCAATTACTACTGGACATCGTTGTTGAACTATACACACCATAAGCTCGACCTGGCCCCACGAAGACGAACTATGCTTCCAGAGTTGATCTGGAACGAGCGGCTTGTTGACTAATGAACCTTCAATAATGACCGTTATCATCGTCTGATCCAAGTCTTGCAGGAGGCCTGCCAAGGGATTGCGAACAACGAATGAAGTTTTTAGATCTGAGGCAACGTTATAAACGCGCGTTCCTATGAGGGAATTCCAGTGCCTGCTGTCCTCCCTCCTCTTCTCCCTCGGTTTCTCGTTCCCGGCTGCTCTTTGCACCAATATGCTCGCGTCCGCTTTCTTCACCCTCATTTTGGCCACATTCGCTACAGCAGTCCCTGCCAAGCGAGCCCCCGCACAGGTCATTACACAGTGCACCGTTCCTGGTACTGCCGCTCTTACCTTCGTGAGTGCCATGCCATGACTTGCTATCGTGCTCAGGGACTATTTATTGTTCTTGAATAATGTAGGACGATGGCCCTCATGTTTACTTGTGAGTTAAACTTTTCGTGTCTGAGAAGCGGAGATAACCTGGTTATCGGATTGTAGATACGACATCAGCAAGGCCCTCGTTGCTGCTGGCGCCAAGGGCACGTTCTTCTTCAGTATGTGGTACTTTCCATCCCATCTCTGGTGAGAACTCACCATTGGAATCACAACAATATCTAGACGGCAACAACTGTACGCGTTGTCGTTTGCTCATCTCGATTCAGGCGTTAGGATACTGACGACATGTATCAGATAACTGCATCTACACTGCTGACTCGATAAAACGCGTCAAATACGCATACGACAAAGGCCACCAAGTCGCCTCGCACACTTGGAGTCACGCTCACCTCCCCTCCCTCAACTGGGACCAACGTATGTCTCATTCATCTATCTCTCTTCGATCGCTAACAAAATTCCTTCTCCCCCTCCTCTCTCTATTTAGTTCACGACGAATTCTGGCGCGTTGAACGTGAGTGATTCTGAGGCTGAGAGTGGCTGCGATAAAAACTGCATTTCAGAGGCCTTGTCGAGGATCACTGGTGCCTACCCTGCCTTTGCCCGCCCTCGTACGTTTTCGTATCTTGCCTTTATCTGAACGATTATCCGATTCGTCACCCAGCTTACGGCGAATACAACGACTTGGTTCGCGAAGTCGCTGGCATGCGTGGGCAGGCACTCGTCAACTGGGACTTCGAGTACGTGGCCTTCCCCTTCATCCTAATATGCTTATTATGAACACCCCTACTTAGCTCCGGCGACTCAGTGGGAAAGACCGCTGCGGAGAGCATGGAGCTCTATGACCAAATTGCCCAATCACACCCCGACACCCTCCTTGCTCTGAATCACGAAGTTTATCGTCAGTTTAATCTTTCCACTTTTTTGACGGTCTGAATTCACCATTGACACCCTTGTCTCGAAATGTCATCAGAACAAACCGCGTAGGTTCCTTGAGTTTCCCTTTTCCTTCACATTACTCATCATATATATTATTGACAGCCAAGTTGTCGTCCCGCACGCAATCAAAACCCTCCAAGCCGCTGGCTACAAGCTTGTCACCCTCGCGGAATGCCTCGACATGCCGGCGTACCAGTGGGTTGGCGAACCGGAGAACAACGATGTGAGTCATATGCCTTGGATGTGAGAATGTAGTAGTCTTACGAGGACCTACACAGGGCTCGTGGTCTTGCTGATTGCTTCATTTCTCTCTTCTACCCGTCGGACGCTTTGGACAATGGACACTTTACCTATTTTCTTGGATTCTGGTTCTCGTGACGGACTGTCGATGTACTCATCGCCCACATTCGTTGAAAAACAGGCTGATACACCTAGTATTCATGATCTATCTTCTAACGTACACCCTACCTATTGATTTTACTCTTCTGGTGTGAAAAATCAGCTCTGTTGGCTCTTGATTCTATTAATTCTCCCGGCCACCTTCGAGTTTGCTCAGGCTGCAGGCCATTGCTTGACATTCCCAAACGATTTTGACCTCTTCCCCCTCCCCCCCCCCTCGCTGCACTAGTACTGGATAACAACCAGCTGTGTCCGAAAACACACTCCGGTCAACAATCAAACCTCAAACCACAAAGGACTGAGAACAAGAGCTCAACAATGGAATCCAGAAAATATCATCCACCAGGCCAAGTGTCTATTTGGCGGCTGTCCATTGTCGTTCTATAGACACTTTGGTGGCTGGCCTGCTGACTATATAATCAGCCCACGCACCATCCCCGTCACTGCGTGTGCTTGACACTTTTTCTATGAGAAAAATCGGCTTGGAAACAGGTCATAACCTCTTCCAAGGACTTTTCGTAATGTAAAAGTCTAGACAAATGTTTCCTTTTGCCATACATATTTACATGTTCAAAATGGCAAAATTTTCCAAGTGAAACAGCATAAGATACATGAAACATAGTTCTTTGCATGTTTTTTTGAAGAGAACAGATATGTTTTCTCTTCAGAAAAAGTGAAAGAGCTATACAAGGTATTTTATAGCATTTTGATGTTGGAAAAACAAGTCCTTTTTCTTGCTGGAAAAGGATTAAAAATAGTTTAATTTTTTTTTACCAGATATATGACAGAAAAACAATACCTATTTCCAGAAGAAAAATATGCGGAAAATGCAAGCAACTCTGAGCAAGTTAAAAATTAACTATTTTCAATTCTTTTCTAGCAAGAAAAAGGCCTTGTTTTTCCAACATCAAAATGTTATAAAATACTTTATATTATTCTTTCACTTTTTCTGAAGAGAAAACATATCTATTCTCTTCAAAGAACGTGCAAAGAAATATGTTTCATGTATCTTATCCTAGAAAAATTTGTCATTTTGAACATGTAAATATATATTGCAAAAAGAAACATTTGTCTAAACTTTTACATTATGAAATATTTTATGTTTTTCCTCTCAAAAAAGTCCTTGGAAGAGGTATGACCTGTTTCCAAGCCCATTTTTCCTACAGATAAAGTATCAGGCGCCTGCAGTGACGCGTGTGAACAAAGCTGTCCTCATCCGTCACCGTTGCCCTGAACAGCCTTTCCCGGGATGTAGTCATTGTATGTGACAACTTAGGGTTTATTGACGCTCTGGAGAGGCCCGTGACCGATAGAGTGGTTGCAGGATGCAGATCGCAGGGCCGATCTTCGATGAGTATGGAGAGTAGTGCTTTGATAGGTAAAACCATGATTGTCGATGGAGGCCGGAGAGACAAAAGAGTATCATTTTTGTGGCAAGAACAAAAGGGTGTCATTTGTCGTTGGTAGGATCTGACCCCGGGATGGTCTTGTCCACTTCATTGTTGCCCTTGGTCCCGCTGGCTAGGCCATTGATCCAATCTATGATATCTACATGGACGTCTGTAGGCGTCCAGCCCAGGTGGACATATCCTCACGGAATCTGATAGCCCATCTATTGCGGTTGCCACATTCTCAGAATTCTATAAAGGCACGTACTATCAACAAGTTCAAGTCACAGGTCTTTCCAATAGTTCATAGACACTCTCAATGGAAGCTGTCATTCTCCCAGCGGGCGTTTTCGCGTTTTCTCACATCATCGCGTGGCTTGAACTTGCAGAACGTGATAAAGTCAAGACAGCAAAGAAAGATGTTAGTAGGGTGTGTCAACTTATCAAAGAATATGAAGATCTCTGTCGTCCCCTCGATTCGGTCGAGCGTGGGGAGTACGATGCGTGCGTACATAACGTTGTTTCCACTGAATGCGTAGCCAGATTACAACAATTTACCTCCACAGCATGAACATTGAATGGGTTAGACTTTGGGAACATCCTTCCACCAACTTTGGCCACGCTCGAACTCGAAAGATCCAAGAGGTGGCCGAAATCTATGTCCGCTTTGGAGATTCGTTCATCGACGAGGTCCTCACATTTCCCAACTTCCCAGCTGATCTTAGTCAGTAACTGACATTCTTTGAAGGTTGCTGCACGCAAAAAAGAACTCGAAGAGGCGAAAAAGATTCAGAATGGTCAGAGGCAGTCAGAGGCCGAAGCCTCTTCCTAGACCACGATGGTGCTCTCGTTAACGGCGCCAGAAGCAAACCCTTGTTCCCGCGACTAAGGGTGCTTGCGCTAGGAACTGAAGAGAGATGTAGACCAGTGAGAATGATGACGATATCCGGAGTTCATAAAGTGTGTATGCATTGACACGGATTCCTATAATGTACAAGTATAGCAATACATCCATTAAAAAAGCACGTAAAGATCTCATTGAAAGCATAAAAGGCTACCTATCGCCCATCCCCGAAATCCATTGCGGAGTCCAGCCCCCTCACAAAACGACTAATTAATACACCTCTTTTCTTCCTACCAGCATGAGGAGTACTGCTTCCATCTACCGTGGTGTCCTCCGTCATAGCCTCCTCGTTCAAATTGGACCCAGACTTGACCCTACGCATGAGCGCCTTGTTGTTGTCAGACCTGGCGTTACTTCTAGCCATACTCGTGGCAGGCTGTGGCACGAGTTGGTGGGTACTAGACGTCGCTAGCGACAGCTTCGGGCGCTGCAATTTACGCACCTCCTTCGCTTCCCGTTCGAGATCCTTGATCCTCTCCTTTTCTCTCGCCTTGTCCTCTTTCTCCCTGGCTTTTTCCTCCTTCCGCCTTTCTTTCTCTCGAACTCGTTCTGCTTCTTTGATGGCATCTTTTCGCAGAAGGCCGCTTCGAGTTATTACGCTCGTCGACCGACCCAGTGATCCTCCTAGCCCCCCTGAGTTTATGAGTCCAGCTGAACTTGCCCTACGAGGCACGGAAACAAGAGTGGAAGCATCCAGTGGAGGCTGTGTTGAGGACGCCTGAGATGGCTCTTCGTCGACAGGGAACGCAGAAGAAAAAGTGGGGGAAAAGGGGGGAGAGTGCGTTGGCGGTGGTGGAAGGGGTGGGAAGGAAAAAGATGAAAGGACAGGAGATCGCAGAACAGAGGCACCACCCCTTAGTGCGGGCCCCTGATATAGCGAGGATGTTTGGTCAGGGGTCAAGGACGGCATACTGGGTCTCCGAAGGTTCTGTTCTGCCACACTGGCGTCGGATCGGAGGGCAGGAGAATACATAGATGTAGAGTGGGAGAGGCTGAAGCCCGAAGGTAAAACGTGTTTATGAGTAATCTTCGTGCCTAACGGTGAGGTGGATTGACCATAGCTGTTGTGAGAATTAGTCGATGTCCCTGCAGGTGAAGATGAGCGGTCAGGGGAGAAACTTGTTGCTCGGCGATACAAAGAGTCTGAGGAAGAGGGGGAATAAAGGGTTGCTGAAGGTGTGGAATCTAAACCGACTTAGTCGGGGCGTGCACAAGAGCGTTAAGAGGGGAAACACGCACGAGAAAAAGTCACGCCTGTCCCTTGAGGATGCCTCACGCTGATCACCGTGTTGGCTTCAAGTAACGTCGGCCTGCGCCCATCGTCGACTACAGCTCCTGGCAGCGACATATGATCATTGTAGTTATCGTCTGACACAGCCAGGAGAGCTTCAGCCGCTGCCTCTGCAGCTAGTTCAAGTTTTTTCTTCTCTACTTCGCGTTGACGTCCAAGATCAAGGTTCCATCCGTGCCACTCTGCCTCGCTGACCTCTTCACTGTCACTCATTTCAAGCATCTTCTCTATGTCTTCGCTAAAGTCGGATTCATAGGTTGATCCAAGCGCCTTATCGGAGGGTCCACCTTGATTCAGAATAGACCTAGTGACTGTCGATGTCGTGCTCCGTCGACGGTTCTTCAAGCTCGTGGCTTCCCGCTTCTTTTTACGAATAGACTCTGCGCTCACGTCATCGCGTTCCCCGTGGCGGCGGAGAAGCTCCTCGACATCAAGCGCTAGCTGTTCTGTTCTCCCCCACTTGATCCAATTCATCGCGCGTCCGACATAGCCCATACCAGCGCGTTGGGCACGCTCCGTCACTTCTGCGCGCCATTCAGGATAAGGAAGAACGCCGAAGGTTTTTGATACGTCTTTTCCGGGACGAGATAAAACCACCAGGTCAGGTGGATGTGTTTCCTGCTTGAACCTATCGCTGCGAGATGATGCAGATATCGGGGACAGAAGCTCTGAGTCATGCGAAGCATCGTTTTCCAAGATGTGGGGATGAAGGGAACTTGTAGGTGCATCCTCGTCGGAAGAGGGGAGCCATTGGAAGGTCTGTGTGGTCGAAGTTGAAGCTTGAGGAGAAGTAGGGCTTGGGAAGGGCGTGGGTGTTGGGGTCGCGGAGGACTTGGTCAAGAAAGATGAAGAGGCGCTTAGGGACATGTGACGATGGAGAACGCGAAGGAAACTGCTGTATGCTGCCCAACTAATATCAGAATTATTTGCCGTATGAGGATGCACTGTATACTCACCAAGATCGGATCCCATGTCTAGAATAATCCATTCGGTCTTGGCGTTCTCTTTTATCTGCTCTTCCTCCATCTTCTTCTCGTGCTCTTTCTGTCGTCTCCTTTCCAGGTTGGCCCGCTCCTTCTCCAACCTATCTTCCTCCTCGTGAACAGACTCCGGTTCCGCCCTTGGTGTTATTCCGCCTTCTGAAGTTAACAGTCCTTGATATCCATACCGATACCCATGGCGGTAGCCATCATTGAGTCGCCCTGACGGTCCGCCGATGTCAGACCAATCCCCGTCAGATCCGAGGTCTGTACTGTCCTGTGCAAAGACGGGGGACGACCACGCATCGGATGAGCCTTCTTCTCCACCACTCACGATGCTGGCAAGCTCGCATTGTGGATAAGAGTTTAAATGCGAGGACATCGAGTGAGCGCCAGAATCCACTGGGTGGGAGATGGGCGAATCGATGTCCGAGTCAGGCTTGTTATGTTCTAAGGCTTTGGTTTTCCCTTTATCCACCGAAGGTTTTCGCACAGTAGTCACGTCCTCCCCCTCGTCGACGCTTCCGTCCTCTTCTGTAGCGACCTCTGCATCTTCGTCCGAACTCAATCCGGCGTCTGACCGCTTGGCGAAGGTGATGCTTGCCTCTGCGTCTGCCTCTGATAATGCTGCTCGTTCACGCTCGTGTTCGTGTTCGCGTTCACGTGCCATCTGCTCTTTAGTATCCTGTATCCCACCAGACAGTCCAAGTCCCAGACTGACGCCCATCCCCATGCCGCCGAGATTGAGGCCGCCTCTGTCCCTGTCCCTATCCCTGTCCTTTTCCTTTTCCTTCTCTCCGACATCACGATCCTTCTTGCCTGAAAACCCAGGTATCCAATCGCGCTTTTCCTTCTCCTTCTTCCCCACCTTTCCATCACCCCAAGGAAACCCCTTCCCTTTCTTTGGCTTCCTATCGTCCACCCCTTTCCCCTTTCCCCTCTTATCTTTCTGTTTCTTTGACCCTGCCTTAGCCCCCTCCAGCTCCCGCTGCCGTTCCCGCTCTTTATCTGTCCCTGGATCCCGGATGTATTCGTAAACAGTGAGGCCATCACTGTTTGTCCTCGGAACCCTCTTCAGCCGATCGGCAGTCCTGAACCTCAAGCAAATTATATGCAGATCATCGATGAGCTCTCCACCAGCTGTTCTGGGTACTGTATCGCCATCGTGACGATCACTGCCAATGGAGGTACGTGTGCGATAACGTGGGGAAGACGGATGTGCAGAGCCAATGTCAGAGTCAGAATCCGAAACCTGAGAATGAGAGGAGGAGAAGACAGGTCCAATGGTTGAGGTTGAATGGCGTGGGTGGGCCGAGGATGTAGCGCTCCTATGTTTATTAATCGGTTTGAAAGGTTTCGTGGGTGTATGGTGAGGATGGGTGTGTGGATGCGATTGATGATGATCAAACGAGGCAGATTGGTTTTGGGAATGAAGATAGCTGATGAGTTGCTCGGAGCCATTGAGGGAGGTGAATGCATCGAGGGGAATGATATGCCTGGGGTTGGTGTCCTGAAATACGAACAATCAATGTAAAGGAAGAAAGGGAAAAATAAGGACGTACTTCGCGGCTCACGCAAAGAGTCAACAACCCTTCCTTGATTACAATATGCCTCGGCCTCCATTCAATACGTGATGATGCCTGCACATTGGGGTTCATTCCAGAGCCAACCTTCGCATCCCAGCCTTCCCCACCCCTAAGTGGCTGTTGAAGCCCGAACGGTGGCGGATGGCCAATACCAAGTGCTATAGCCCGCTGGTTCACCTCTGCACCGCCATACCCATACCCATATCCGTTGAGAAAGTTTGGCATAGGTGCCGTAAACGAGTGGACCGGAACTGAACGCAGCTCGCGGACAGGGCTTTCCCAGTAGGGCAAGATGTACGTTTCGAGGGAGGCGCGGTTGAACTGGGGGCGGTGAATAGGCCGGTATACGTGGGTATCGCCTGGCGGTGGAGAAGATGCTAGGGAGTAGATGCTTGGGTTCCTGTTATGACCACCATGCCCGTGTTCAGACGTCGTTGCATGCGGTGCAGCCGCAGCAGTTGATGATGAGGCCTCGGGCATGACGATAATATCACCGTGAGGATGCAATTCGAGAATTTCGCCTGCAGCCACTCCACACCATGCCAACGTGAGGTCGTCTTCGAGGATCTGGCCTGTCGAGTATCGAATTAAAGTGTAGAAGCTTGGACTCAGATTGTACTTGGACGTCCATTTCTCTGAAGGTTGTGGTACAGGGGTGGGCGGAGGTGGAGATGAAGGTGGTGGAGGTGCTGGGAGAGGTGGACCAGGAGACGGCCGATAAAGCTCAGCCTCGTCGAATGACTCCCCATCGTCGTCAGTGGTTCCCGCTTCGTCGTCTTCTTCATAGCCATCCACAGATGCAGAAGTCGTGTCTGCAGGAACGACAACCTTTCCTTTGGCCTTGGCCTTCTTCCTCTCCTTCTCCTTCCCCTTCCCACCCTTTGCAAACAAAATGGGCGATATAGGCCGTCTCCTTGGATCGGGCGCAAATGTGATCGGGGACGCAGGTCGATAACGCTGCCCCGGAGGCGTTGCAGTCTGCTGATTGCTAGTTACAGCATCCGAAAGCGCGGCCCGTGAAGCAGACGAATACGCGGCTTCAAAGGGGATGTTGAGGCACCTAGAAAGGAACCATCCTTTAACTTGTTTAATCTTCCAAGACGGATCGACATGTGTCGTTAGCCACAGGTCAAACGATACTGAATTTGAGTACAAAACAGTCAGTAATCAACAGGCGCCCCTCAGGCCACCGAAAGCAGGCGTACCGAGTCTACAAGCGAGGTTTAACAGCGGCTGCTCCTCGTCTACGTCGACCAGCGGCATTGTGGCGCAGACAATGCTTGCAGCTGGTCGTCGCGGGCGGCGATGAGGTGGTGGTGGTTACCACAAGTAAATTAAAATACATCCGTGGATGTGGGATCTGATGGCGCTTCACATACCGCACTTGATCATCAACACGTGGTGGGAAATGGGGTCTATGTTATTCCGCCAGCGCCTTTGCTGAACAGATTCATTGCAAAAAACTTGGAGAACACCGTAAGTTCCTGAATCGTCAAGAGTTCACTCCTTGGTTCGCGATACATATGTTCTTTCCTGGTCTCAGACGCATCGGGAAGCTCGGTCAAAAAATCTTTGGTGCTGATAATTGTATTTGACCTGGGCGTCAACTGGGT
>JABCKO010007945.1:0-48360 GCA_018855915.1 Tephrocybe sp. NHM501043
ACTCAAATGATTGAACACTCACTTGCTCTGAATCCAAAGGCTCTTAAACAGAGGCTCAGTCAGCATTGATGTAAACGTTGAGCTATACACGATGCGCCATGAAGACCCAATGTACACGACTGCCACAGCACCGACAGATCACCCCGGAATTGACACAGGACTTGATATGCAATACAGTGAAGAGGTATTTAACAACTTCCTCGATGCTTACAATTTACAGTAGACTCTTTTTATACGGTAGAATAGTTGTAAATTGAATACTAGGCATGAAATTACGAGTACAATACCCAGTAGAAATGTTACTTAGTCAAGCTCAACAATAATTTACTACAAGTCCATTGAGTGTGGTGGGCCGGGAGTGAGTGTGGTGGACACGAACAAGAGTGTGGCAGGCTCACGTGTGAGTATGGGTGTGGTTAAGCATGGGAATGGCAGACTGGGAGGTGTGTGTTTTTGAGTCAAGTGTGAGTGTGATTACATTGGTCCAGTGTGACAGTGTCGTATCTTGGGTATCCTCAAAAAACTCGAACTGATCTTATTTCTGAAAAATACACTTATAAAATTCACAACTCCAGCTCCAGTGTCTCCAGTTGGCTATGTTATGGCTATGAATCAAGAACCGAGCCGCACAGCCACATGGCGATACTTACATAGTAATAGAAGCGCCCTCCCTGGAGAATCGATCTCACCTTATCCTCTCACCTTCGTATATCTTGCCAACTCATATATCTCCCAGCTCATGTCTATGTACGGCTCTCAGTACGGATCTCAACATGGCTCGCAAAGCTATGGCCATCAGTCGCGTCCCAGTCACCATGCTCCACCTCCCTCACACCCACAGAGCGGATATAATAGTCATTATCAACAGCATTCCAATCAGCACCAGCACCAGCACCCCTCCCATGGATACCACCAACAACACCAATTGCATGGCCCGCCACCTGGAGCAGACCCTCAACTTTGGCAGTGGTTCTCTGCTGTAGACGCTGATAGATCTGGCTCTATCAGTGTCACTGAATTACAAACTGCTCTGGTCAATGGTAAACATTAAAGTAGAAATCCCCTCAATTGAGCTGACAAGTGATTCTCAGGAAACTGGACGAGTAAGAGGAGCCATCTGTAGACTAGCGCTGCGATATTAATCTAGATGGCAGACTTCGATCTTGACACGGTTAAGATGCTTATGGGTATCTTCGTACGTGTCGCTCATCTTCCCTCTTTATGCGCAACTCAGTGATTCTAAACCAACGATTAGGACACCGACAGAAGTGGTACTATTAATTTCACAGGTGCCATTCACGGCTATGTTCCGCGAAGTCCCTCATTGACCTGTTCCATAGAATTTGCCGGCCTCTGGAAATATATTTCCGATTGGCAGAATGTATTTCGACACTTTGACCGAGACCGCTCAGGATCCATTGAAGGGCGAGAACTGGCCGAAGCTTTACGAAGCTTTGGGTATAACCTATCACCTTCACTCGTCAGTTTGGTTGAACGAAAATATGGTAAGTTTTTGATCTTTTGAGTCCTCCTGTGTTTATCCTATGATCTCGCTAGCGTCGGTGCCAACGTCAAACTATGGACCACCCCCAGGCATAACCTTCGATCGTTTTGTTCGGGCCTGTGTTTGTGTCAAGACCCTTACAGAGGCGTTCCAGCGGTGCGTAGATTGTTTCTATCGGGTGGATGCTCTTCTTGATATAACATCCCCAGCGTTGACAATGACAGAGACGGTTGGGTGCAGTTGAGTTATGAACAGTTCATGAATGTTCGGAATTCTGGCTTCTCATTGGTCCGCGCCTGATCTATTATATCTGGCAGATCGTTCTGAGTGCACCATAATCTTCGCGCAGAAGCATGGTTGGAATCACAATCCATTTCTGGTAACTACATACATCCTCTGATGTCCATGCCTGGAGGATGATCAATCAGCATACTATTTTTTCTAATTAATGAGACATGATCAATCAGGATACTATTTTTTTCTAATTAGTGACACTACCCCAAGTGCCTAGACGGATTTTACAAGTTACATAGTATGTATATCTCATTAGAGCATTAAGAACCGTTCTCGACATGTGCTTCTTTTCGTTGAGAGAGATTTGACAAACTGAGCTCTTGATAGTCTCCATAATAAGTAATATCGGGCCGGTAGATTCACATGTGTTCAAAGTACACCGGACTCCGGGTTTGGGTTGAAGCTTGCAAACTTTACTTCTTCCTTGAACGTTTGAACCTTGACCATCGTACACGCTAAGCCAACTACAGACCGCATCACTAATGCCCCTCGCTACTTCGTGTGTCGTACCATGGCCAGAGACTTTGCCGTATAATAAACAGTCTGTAGCTGTTCCTGGCACCAAACGACCTGGACAAACCGGTGAGCTCGATTGTAAACAGACCGTACCAATGCTAAGGTTTCCTTTCTTTAGCTCATTATCAAAACGGTCAGGAGCTCTCTTCCTTGTGACTCGACGCTATTGACTAAAACTTGTATTTAAGGCATCTGGGGCCTGATAGGACTTGACACCCCCAATACCCTCAAGACTCTGGACCAAATCTTCGAGAACGGGTTGTCAGTGGGAAAGGACCAAGCTTTCCTTGGATATCGCCCACTTGTCTCCACTCACCCATTAAAGTTTGCCAATCAATACGTATGGGAAACATATGGCCAGGTCGACCTCCGCAGACGTTATGTTGGGAGTGCGCTTGTGTCTCTTTTTGGAAAAGGCGAGTTGGGAGGAGGAGAATTCAATACAGTTGGTATCTGGTCAGCCAATCGACCAGGTGAGTAGCATTCGATCCCTCAAAACAACTAGTCCTTCTAAAACAGAACTTTAAAGAATGGCAAATTATTGATATCGCCCTTCAAAGCTATAACATGGTTTCTGTTAGTCTGTATGATACCCTTGGAAAGGATTCAGTAGGTAAGTACGACGACTGAGCTCGCATGTCCTCGATTTGACCCTCCTCTTCAATTGTCAGAATACATGTAAGTGTTTACATCCTTACTCTCCATTATCGTTGACTTAACTTCTTCCAGAATCGACCACGCCCACTTGACTGTCATATTTTCGACCTCTGACCATATACCTACCCTTCTTAAATCCACACATAAAGTCCCAAACTTGAGACTCATTGTCTGCATCGACGATTTAGCACTTGAGGCCAGTCAAATAATGACGGAGTGGGCAGGTTCCCAAAACGTCCAGTTCAAGCAGCTACGAGAAAGTTCGTGTTTGTGACCATAATTATGCTATTTTAGTATTAACATTGCTCGTTTTAGTTGAGGCTTATGGTAGAGCAAACCTCTGCGAGCCCATTCCAGCGATACCTGGTGCCATAGCATCAATCTGTTACACTTCTGTACGTGGCCTTGAGATACTGTTACCATATACTCATGATTTGTCCAGGGGACCACCAGCAATCCCAAAGGTAATCCCTTCTATTTTTTCGATGGAGGATGTCGCTAAGTCATTCATGAGGTGTTGTTCTCACCCATGGGAATCTCGCGCTCGCGGTGCAAAGCAATCTGTATGGGCTTTCCCTTCCTGACGCGGCCTCGCTTTTATCCTACTTGCCTCTTGCCCATATCTACGAGGTTAGTTGCGACAAATGTGATTTTAGACCACCTTGACACGTCACCCTTTAGCGCATATGTGAATCATGTATCATTGCTGTCGGTGGCAGAATCGGTTACTTCACCGGTGACCCCTTGCGGCTACTCGAGGATGCCCAGATCCTGAAGCCTGACTTCTTCCCATCGGTACCCCGTGTCTTGAACAGAGTTTATCAAGCTGCCATGGCTGGAGGCAATGTTCCTGGTTTCAAAGGCAATCTATTCCGCAAGGCTTTGCAAGTGAAGCTCGATCAGCTCCATGCCACCGGTATCGCGACCCACTTCTTCTGGGATAAGCTTGTATTCCGAAAGGTACAAATCATCCAACTGTTCGTTGATCATTGTAATGAGTTCACTCTTATCGTAGATTAAAGCAGTCCTTGGTGGTCAGCTCAAGTTGGTGACCAGCGGATCTGCACCCATTAGCGCCGATGTAATGGACTTCCTTAAGGTTGCGTTTGCATGTGAAGTCTATGAAGGTGAGCTGAATTTCCGGGTTCGGGTGTTCAACAGCTGAACCATTCTAGGGTGAGTTACGTAGCAGGTGTTCTCGAGTCTCTCATCAATACATCTTGTCAAGGTATGGAATGACAGAGAACGGGGCCACTACGTCGAAAGGGTGGCCGAACGATCCGACATCCAGCGGAACAGTTGGACCTCCTCAACCTATTAATGAGGTAAAGCTCGTCGATGTGCCTGCTATGGGATACACTGCCGAAGACAAGCCAAACCCCCGTGGCGAACTCTGCGTTCGAGGTGCTAACTGCTTCAAAGTGTATTACAAAGGTGCCGTAGCTGGCCCTGTCAGCTCCTTTTCATTATTGACGGTGACCAGATGCGAAAAATACCAAGGATACTCTTGACGAAGAAGGTTGGCTTCACACAGGAGATGTCGCAGAAATCGACGCGGTGGGCCGAGTGAAAATCATTGATCGAGTCAAGGTGTGTATATCTCTTTTTCAGTACAAGTCCTCAAGCCTCTCATTCCTCTTCAGAACATCATGAAACTCGCACAAGGAGAATATGTGGCGCTCGAGAAAATCGAAAACATGTACAGCTCTTCGCCTGTGATTGCACAGATCTACATCCATGGCGACTCTCTGCAGTCCTATCTCCTCGCTGTGATCATTCCTGACCCCATCCAGCTGGCCGCCTTGGTATCGAAACTCTCTGGGAAAAAAGTCGCACCAGAAGGCCTTCAGATCTTGGTAGAGGCTTGCCAGGACAAGCGAGTCAACCAGGAGATACTTTCCATCATCACAAAGGAGGCGAAGCGAAATGGCTTGAAGGGGTAGGTTTCCTTCGCGACTTAATTGTACTTGATGCTCATCGCCTCCTAGATTCGAGACCATCAGAAGAATTCATCTCAGCCTCGACGCGTTCACCGTTGAGAACGGGACACTAACACCGACCATGAAGATCCGAAGGAAAGATGCTTACCAGAAGTTCAAGGCTGAGCTCGACGGGCTATACGCCCTTGGTGAACCATCATCGACGAAGCTGTAGATCATGTTCCGCATAATTGGTGCTTTATTTGCGATTATGTTGTTGTGTACGTGTACGTTGTTCTTTATATCTAAGTTTTAGGGATACTTCGTGGGAGCATGTTTCACCGTCCAACAATGGTTGCACTATTACGGCCAACAGCTCTGGCCTCGTACGTGCCCATGCAAGAGATTGTAACCATAACTAATACCCAAACATGCCCGCTCAAGAGCTCCTTGTCAATTGAATACGCAAATATAGAGCTAGAACGGTCTTTGAGCCGAGGCACCTTGGGAAGATAAGTCGCCAACTTACCTAACAAATGCAGGTGCAAATGCACGAGCGAGGCACATTGAGAACTGCACTAAGCCGTTCGTCGATCCTAAAGATGCAGGTGTTGGCGCGTGTTTCTTCACGAGGATCATACTGATACTGCAGGACGGCGATTGGCGGTCGCACTAGATACAGAGAGAAGGGCAGAATGGACGTACGAATAGGCTAGGCAACCAATTCGGCTTAATCCCAGAATGAAAGCAATGGCGACCCAGATCGCTCCTCTGGTTCTGATGTCAAAGAAGCCCGTACCATTATCAAGTCCTTTCCGTGCTAGAAGGTTGAGAAACGGAAGTGCAGCGAAAGGGAATGGCCACAAGCCCATGCAGAAGGTATAGAACCTGGTAATCTCAAAAGTGCGCAAGAGGGTAGGCATGAAAAGCAACTGGATACCGGCAGAGATTGCTCCAGCACTAGCTAGCGAGTACCCGATTTGTGACGCCTGTTGGTGAATGTCAAGCACAGGGACACTAAAAGAGAAGTAAGAGCACCTTACAGAAAATGCCAAACCGCCAGTCTCGATAGGAGAATAGCAGAAAAGGACAAACACGACATCGAACGCTGTCGCGACGAAACACAAGGCGAAGCCCGAGGTACTTAATGCCCGAATGACAGGGTTCGATAGCAGGCTTGCGATGCTGGGTGGTGGTGGGGCAGACAGTTCAGCATCCTGAGTGTCAGTTGCACCGTAAGAGACGGGTACTGGTGCACCTTTGAATGGGCGCTTCCTCGGCAGAGTCTATGGTCACAGTGAGAGAAATCGAACAAGAAAGATGAAAAGGCGTAACCTCGTCCAGATAGTAATAAGCCAATGCAACTCCGAAAAAACCCAGCATTGCGGACATGATGCAAGGCAGGAAGTAAGGGAAAGTACGTAAAAATTGTACATTGAAGACGTCCGGGTATTTTGTTGCAGGATTCGAAAGACTGCCTCCAATCAGAGGTCTACATATGAGAGATCAATACAATCTCCAATCCTAATGGTAAAACTTCACAAACCCGACAATAGCACCAAGTGGCCAGAAGAGGGCGTAAATAGGAAACGCAAGTGCTTGGTTGGAGGAGTCGGTGAGTTCCCCTAGCACAGAGTGAATTACAGCTACGTTCCCTGAACAGAATCCAGCTTCGGACGGAGATTAGATCTTTTTGAAGGTAAATTGCGAGTATGTGCATACCGAGGGAGCGGGTCCACAGTATTTCGGGGAGAGTGCTTGAGACTCCGAGGAGTACAGTCGAAATGACCAAACCTAGAGTCCCTATGATTACAACTGGTCGGCGACCGACGATATCTGAAGGAGTTCTTGATGTCAGCCGCCACTACTACGCATGAATGAAACTTAAACCTACCAGAAAGCCTTGCCCATTGATATATGCTTAATAACTGCGCGAAAGCGAAGCTAGACTCCTAGATAGAGATCAGCGGATGTATGTTTCATGATTTGAATAATCATACAACGAGGCCGCTGTAAAAGCCGATCTGGGATGGATCATCGGTGACGTTGAGACGGATGATGAACTCGTTGATATAAGGAAAGACCTGTCGTAAGCAAAATCAGAAGATGAATGGAGATAACGATTCTGGCGCACCTGTGTAAACGCTATGGGGTCTACTAGCCTGATAGTACAGAGAGCAGCGAGTTGAGCCTTGGGTAGCGGTGTCGGTGATGTGTGATGCTTCTGCGCCTCAAGCAAAGATGTGGCGTCGGTGGGATCGCCGCAAAGAGTGTCGTCAGAGCCGTTGCGGAGAATGGTGGCCATAGGAAAGCTTACAGGCGATTGGGGCTGACCAGCGTCTGCTTTATATACTTGATGCGGATGGTATTTCTAAACAGGCTGGACTCAGAGAATATTCCGAATGGCTGGGTGATCGGGGATCGGGCCGTGCCGCGGGAAGTAAATATTGTTTGGCTTGGGTTTGAATTGACAAACAATTGGACTTGATTCCATCCCACGATGAGCTTCAGCAGCGACTACCCTCTTCTCGTCGCTCCCCGCCCTGTCCGCATCACCTCTGCATACCATTCCATCGCAAACAGGGCACACTCCAATCATGACCGCCTCAGGATCCCAGACAACAGCCCCCTCGACGACTTCAAGCTCACCCTTTTCTCAGACCCCTCTGATAAAGACCCAGTATCTCCCCGCGCTTCCCCACGGTCAGCCCATTTTCTGAATTACTATATAATATCTCGCTCAACTTGTCTTTTATTTATAGCTCGGGCCTTCCTTCAGAGGCTGTCGAGGAGTTCCTCTCTATTTTACGACCCTCGTTCTTTCCTCCAGCTTCTCCTGTCCTCAGGACTCGTCGCCAAGCTGCTACGCTGCCAGCCTACTCGCAAGATCGCTCTCTCTCTTTTCAAGGTCGCAGTCGGCTGGAGCTCATGTCCCAGGCTAGCGACTCTTCCGACGACATGAACATCTCTCGCTCTCAGCAGCCCAGTCGAAATGCCATCTGCCACACCCCTGATTCAATGAACGAGGCAGAGACTTTTGACCTTGATAATGACACCCTCCCCTTCCGCTGGTATAAAACCAACGTTCTATGTGCGCTCTCCTCTCTCTAGGCGCTATCCAGCTATTGACTCGTGATAACAGCTTCTCCAATCTCTCGAACTCATACCCGGAACCCTTTCCTACGACATGCTTCCAACCAGTCACCCGTCATGATATCACCCTTATCTCCGGCTGCGATCCCCCTTCCTCAGCCGACAGCCGACGAAGTGATTGAAATCTGAGCCTGCAACCTTCGTCTGCAACCCTCGTCTACCACGACGAAAATATCCTGCGTTAACGGTTATTTGACCATTTATCCTTCATTGTACGCACGTTCATTTTGGCCTTTTGGAATCGTATATATCTACACTCATATATTGGCGCTATGGAGTGAAATATCCTTATCTGCTACTCTACCTATCACCTGTCCCGGTTTATTGAAGTCGGTACTTTATTCCGCATAGCTTCAGATTGAAATCATCCAGCTATCGTTGCCTATTCCCCACCTGTACCCGTACTTATCCCTTGAAAATGTATAAACTTATGATTTCATGACTTGCTTAATTAGCTTGGACTGGTTTAGTACATGGCAGGAGATCCCATGAGATGCCGGGTATTATGGAGCCCACGGTGACAGACTCTGTCCGCCAACACCTGCTGTGAGGAGGACAGGAGATCCATCATCTCTGATCACAAAACAATCCTCTAGCCTGACACCCACCTGCACGAGATGAAATCTTATGATGTATATAGGATGAGAAGCATAGTCAACTCACTTGGCCTTCAATGTAGATCCCTGGTTCATCGGAGAAGGTATGCCCACTCTGGATGATCACGTCACTCCCACCTCGCAGATACGGTTCTTCGTGCACTTCGAGTCCAATCCCTGTATACATCGTGTCAAAGAAACTTCCAGAAGTTCCCAATCAAAAGAACGTACCATGTCCCAGGCGGTGCGTGAAGTACGACGCGTAGCCTTTGCCTACCAGGAATAGTCTAGCAGCTTCGTCTACACTCTTGGCCAAAACGCCTGCTTGTGCTGCTTCTAATGCTGCCGTCTGCGCTGCGTGTACGTTGTTCCAAATCTCCAAATGGTCGTCAGGAATGGTCGCTCCTGGCAAGGCGACAGTCTATTGATAGATCTTAGCAGACACATTTGGTCAAGGTGAGACGAACCCACCCGAGTCACGTCACTGTAGTAGCCGTGAAGGGATCCAGTACAATCGAACAAGGCAAAATCGGAGGCGCCTAACACGCGATCTGTACCGCTTCCATGTGGAAGGGCGGCATTTTCTGACCAGAAAATAAGCTCCTCTCTCACGGCATAATATTAGACAGAAGCAGACCTCCGAACAACGTTAGGCATCCTGCATTCTTGAGGCCAGCGGATGCTAAAGCAGAAGCGGCTAATGCACGAGCCTCCGACTCACGAATCCCAACGTGAAGCTCCTTGTGAACTGCCCGGATGGCGAGGACAGTAGCCTAAGTGTATGATCAATTATGCGGCGCAGGCAAGTGAGCCAAAAGACGGTACCTCGTTCGCACACTTCATAATGTCGATTTCCGCGCTTGACTTGCGCTCACGAAGCTGTGTGATTTCCTCGGGTGCTGAAAGAACAGTTGCATTGGGGAGCGCCAATACAAATCCGTCAGAGATAAACTTGCGAATACTACTATCCACAAAAACAGTTCCGGTAGTGTCAGAAAAGGCAGCTGACGCAAGCTTGTAGGGGCTGGCATCCTCCTGCCATTCTATATACTGAACAGTAGACTCGGAGGGTAAAATGAGCGCCTTTGCCCGAGTGGCCTCAAACTTGTTCCCTGAGTCAGGACGGGAGGGACTTCGGGATGGAACAGAACTCGCCTTTGGTGTCAGAAGAGATATCCTTCCCGCAGGGCCTTCAGTGGTCTCAGAAGGAGTGACAATCAAGAGCAACGGGCGCTCTGACAACTTCCAACTTGTTAGGGATATGTTGGCGAAGAATGAAGCACTTGCACCAGGTTCAGCTATGTAAGCAGAAGCGTTGAGGGCTAAAAGCTTCTCTGCCAATGCCTTTTGTCTGCGAACATATTCAGCTGGGGCTATCGGGGAAGTGTGTGCACAGTGATCCTCCAACAAATGTACGCCGAGAGGCCGTTTCGATCGCCGAGGTGTATTAAAAGGCGTATTCCAGAAGAACCACCAGACAAAGTGAGAAACCGTCAGACAGAGAAAAATGAACACCAGAGGCCCTCTCTAAAACAGTCAAGATTAAGACTAACTAGCCTGAAAAGCACGCTGAATCTATACTTGCCAATTTGCCGAAGCCGAACTTTCGATGCCAGTCACGTCCTCGTCCTCGTCCCTCGTCCGCTTCCCGTGCGCCATACTCTTTCATCAGTAAGTACTTCAAGGTGACTTGGTCGTGTGAGCCCAAGCTTATCAATAATGACAGGAAGCTCGATAAAAGAGCCGAGGACGCGTTCGATGCGGTCACGTTCCTCTTGTCCTTCCTTCACAATGATGGATTCCAGCGACACCGATACTCTGTTAGCTCTAGTGTCCAGTTTATTGATCCCAGATGTATCCCCCGATCCAGACACAATTCTGGAAACCCTGGTGCAATGCAATGGCGAGGTGGAAGCCACAGCCAAACTCATCAATGAATCTGGACGTCGACCCAAAGCCGTGAAGGAAAAGAAGCGGAAACGGGTAGGCCTTGACGCCTGGTTAGCTAAACCATCCAAGGCCTTCAAAGCTTCAGCTTCGGATTCTACTGAAGAGAAATCGGATTCGCGGCAGGCACGGACTTTGACATCGAAAGCCATGTTGGCAACCTCTATCCCATCGACGTCCCGCGGAGCACCCCTTACGAATCTCATGTCCGTTCTCAAGCCTCTAACCTCACCCACGAAGAAGAAATTGCTTCAGCTTCCACCTCTTTTGCTCAGCAATCCTGACATGGTGGCTCAGAATACACCTTGCACATTACATCTCTCGGTTTTACCTCCGGAACTTGCGTGCAGACTGTTTTATACTATGATCGATGCGTCTCGTACCTGGTCTAGTAACAAGTGGTGGCTTGTGGATAAAGTGGTAGAGAGTCCTCATCGTACCGCGTTCTTTGCAAGGAAGGACAGCTCAGCCATGCAAGAAGTGGCTCAGCATTGGTATGCCCACCTCAAAAGGCCCAGAGTGTCATGCCTTCTTACGCTTATTCAGGTATAATGGGAGAAAGACGGATACCCCAGCAACATTCCCTCTTGCCATGGAAGAGGCTTGTGGGATTGTTGAACGAATCGTGAATGACCAGCTGAAACTTCGCCCGCGATTTCCGTTCGAGTGGGACGCAGGAATTTGGCGTGCCAACGTAGCCGCATCTAATAGTTATAATGGATCCAAGGAGTCTGTGGGCTTTCATTCCGATCAGTTGACTTACCTTGGACCATACCCGACCATTGCTTCCCTTAGCCTTGGTGCGTACCGATTATGTATTCTTGGAGAGTCATTCGACGCTGATCGATCCAGTAGGGACACAAAGGATATTCAGTCTACGAGAGGTTATACCCTCTGAAGAGGTTAATGAACGCAAGGCGAGAACTTACAATGTACCTCTACCCCACAATTCTGTGCGTGGTCAAATTTCGTCTATCTGTTCACTCGAAAAGTAACGCTTCTCTAGCTCACAATTATGCATGCATCATGTCAAGAGCGATTCAAGCATAGCATACCGCCACAGTCCACTATAGATGTATACCGCCCTGCATTTCCTGAAATGGCTGGAGTGGCCACCAAGCCGTCCAAATGTCGCATCAACATTACTTTTCGATTCTACAGGCCTGATTTTGCCCCGTCAAGTATACCGCGTTGTAAATGTGGCATTCCAACTGTATTACGGCCTGATATGAAGAACCGAAGCGATGGACAGACCGATCGTTATTGGTGGGCGTGTTATGCGGGCGCCCAGAATGACGGCAAGGGTTGTAATTTCTGGAAGGTCATGAACATGGCTGCCGAAGGCAGGGGCTCCAGCTGCAGCACTGGTAGTAGCAGCTTAGACACACCAGCGGAACATGCTCCCACATAGGCAGAATTCTATGTCGAAATCTTGCACACCTTTCTGGACATTAACACGTGAATATTTGGCGTCCTCTCATCGACTGACTGGCTGCTGACGACAAGTTGCTTCACTGATGTGACCAGGTGTAGGACTAGTATTGTTGTTTGAATGGGCGCCTCCAGACTGAGTAGCCTGGTTCATTTTTGGTTCATTGAATCATTTATCCCCTCCCCGTTGAAGTAAATTGATCGGGCCTCCAAAGGAACTCTTGCACTATGATTCACAATCTGTTAGTTCCACACTGTTAGCAGTATAACCTTGTCTCAGTCTTGCCTTGCGCAATCCATTAATTTTGATTTCACGGGGATACTTAACAGAATTTAGAATTGGGGATGCCATGAACAAGTGAATGACCTAATGCAATAAGTTCCCCAATCCATCCAAATTACGTAACGTGTATTTCTGAGTTATACACGCGTGAACCTCACATTTGCCCGATTGTTAAACAGGCAACGTAGACTTCACGCCTACACTTAGCAGCCGTCTTCTGTCCAACACATAGTCCGGGCATGGCAGAACGGCCACCACGCCCATCGACCGACCAAGGCATGTATTTGGCTTATACGACGCGCTCGAACTTCCGTTCCTTAACAGGGCTCATTAGAAGCGGCACCGTTGTTACAAAGCCCTGAAGCTGAAGAAACCAATGGTGCAACCAACGCAACCCTTGCTGACCGCGTTGGAGCCATCGCACATGAACCTCTCACTCCCCTCACCAAGATTCTTCTGATCCTTGCACTTGTATTGCTCCTGTTGACCTCCGTGAGTTTGGAGAAATTCTTCGTGGTCATAGCTATCTGATGTTGCTAAAGATATTTATTGGACTGTTCGCTGGAGTTCAACACAAACTCAGTCTAGAGCGTGGACGCAATGGTGGCGGAGAGAAACCTACGGTTACAGTGACCACAACTGTCTTAGCCACATCGACACAAACGGCGAGTTTCACGACGACAGCCACTAGTACTGAGACTTTACCACCTGTTCCCGGTCCTACAGCTCCTCCAAAGGAGGTCAGTCCGAAAGTTGTGGCCGTTCACACTAGCATTAAAAGCACGCGTACAGGAAACATGCTTGAGTCCTCAATGCATTCTCCTTTCCGGCTCTATTCTCTCTTCCCTTGACACATCGCAGGACCCTTGTGAGAACTTCTATGACTTTGCCAGTGCGTTGTGTTCTGGCTATCTACATGTCCATGGCTGATTTGACAGCTGGCGGATGGCTTCGTGCTCACCCACTTCCGGCCGACAAGGGTAGCTTTGGCAATTTCGAAGCCCTCTCTCAACAGAACAGACAAGTTATACAGAGAATCCTTGAAGCTGATACTATCGAAACCTCTGTCAAACCAACCCCAGACGAAGCCATCTTGCGCAAGCTAAGAGACTTCTATGCTTCCTGCGTCAATGAAGATACTCTAGATGCCCTTGGCTCTACCCCGTTATTGGATTTCATTCACGCTCTGCGCAAAAAGTTCCGCGGTGAATTCAAGAACCCCAAGAGCGATGAGTCGACCGATCTTACTGCTGCATTGGTTTTTCTTCACTCGCATGGTTGTTATCTTAAGTTTTGCGAAAGACACTTAGGGTACTGACGAAATGACAATACAGGCGTAGAGGCATTGTTTTCTTTCGAGATTGAAGGCGACGTTGGCAAAGATCCGAATGATATGACCTTATGGTTCAGCCAGCCAAGTCTAGGTCTTCCATCTAAGGTTTGAAGGTCTAACGAGTGATCAGCCAGACCATCGTACTGACCTGTTTGTAAAGGAGTACTACAAAGATACTGTGGTTCTTGAAGTTTACAAGAAAGTCATCGAACGGCTACTCGTAGCCGTTTCAGAAGATGAAGGCGATGCCAAAGGCGTCAAAGTTCCCGCAATAATGACGAACCAGGAATCGAATGTTTGGCCTCCTTGGCCCTGGCCTCCTTGGGATGAAGATGAAGATGATAAAGATGGGGACAAGAAACCCACGAATAGCACTCAACGTGCTAGGAAACTCACCAAGAAGATCGTCAAGCTTGAGAAGAGTTTGGCCAAAGCAAGTCTCGACCTGTAAGTCACTGTTATATGATATACATCCTCGTTCTGATTCGATGAATAAACAGTGACATCTTGTTCCAGGATCCAATTGCAACATACAATCCTCTTCCAGTGTCTAACCTCACGGATGCACTCCCGGAAATTGATTTCCCTGCCTACTTTGCTGCCTACACCCCTCGTAACTTCCCTTCCACTGTCGTCATGACGTATCCGGAATACGCAACCTCTCTTGCTAAGATTCTGAATGAAACTTCTCCGGACGTTGTGGAAGCATATCTTTTAGTCCGTGCTACGCTAACGTTGTCACCTCACCTTGGCATGAGCACAGAGGCATGGCAGGCGCAGCAAACTCTTTTTGAGCTTCTAAATGGCATCAAAAAGGGAGCGGTTGGCGATCGATCTGAATACTGTATTGGGAAAGTCGAGGAATCAATGGGTTTCGCAGTCGGACGATACTTTGCCAACGAAACCTTCGCCGGTGGCTCCAAGGAGAAAGGAACGAAGATTATCACGAGTAAGATTTGAATTTTAAGAAAAGCTTTGATCTAACGATTCGCAAGACATTGTTAAAGCTTTCAAAGCTTCGTTGCCACACATTGATTGGATGGACAAGAAATCCAGTAATGCCGCTGCGGAGAAAGTGAGCGTTCACGGATTTGTAAATTGCCTTGAAACTAACAAAGGTTTCCGCAGGCCGATGCGATTCGTGTCAAAGTGGGATATCCTGTGTCGCCAAATACAACCGACCCCTCCTCCATTGCTCGTTATTACTCTTTGGTGGAAATTAACAGGGTGAACTTTTTCAACAACGTTCTAAGTGCTGCGTAGGTCACACTTCACTTCGATGAATGAGTACTGATTTTATCAACAGCAAGAGCGACCAATACAAGAAGTGGCAACAACTGGGTAAGCGAAGAGACATAGATAGCTGGGAAATGTATCCATCGATGGTCAACGCATATTTCAACCCTCCCGCAAACGAGGTAAAGTTTAACAGTTTGATTCCACGTGTGGATATTGACGTCATATCTAAGATTGTTTTCCCTGCTGGAATTCTGCAACCCCCATTCTTCGACGCCAACTGGTGAGTGTGACCTTATTACTGGCAACCTGATCATTGACACACCAACATAGGCCGTCTTACATTTCCTACGGTGCCTTTGGACACGTTGCAGCGCACGAGTTGACTGTGAGTTGGCTTATGCAATAGAGAACGTTTGGACTTGACCGTCTCTTTCTAGCATGCATTTGATTCGGCCGGACGACTGTACAATCAAGACGGAAAGTTGGAAGAGTGGTGGACAAATTCGACCAGCAAGGGCTTCCAGGTCAAACAAACCTGCATCGTTGACCAATATTCAGGTCTGTCGGTTCCGCAAGCTGAATCCAAACATCTCACATGATTCCTTCTACCAAAACGCAGCTTACTCCATCGACGATGGCAAGGGTGGAAGAGTGCACGTAAATGTATGCGTGTTTCGTGTTTCATTATATGTACTCCACTAACAAGACTCATAGGGCAATTTGTGGGGAAAGTACCATATCTAGCCTTCAGTCATCTAATCTTCTGACAGGACTTCTGGGGAGAACATTGGAGATACTGGCCTTATTCAGGCTTACCGGGCTTGGAAAGAACAATATGACATATCCTTCCAGGCTGGGCACGAATCACTTCTTCCAGGGTTGCCCTACACTAGGTATGTTCGTTTTCGGTGGCGCAAGCGTCGCATGACTGATCATAGACAGGGAGCAACTCTTCTTCATATCATTCGCGCGCATATGGGCTAGGGCAATGAAACCAGCTGCGGCCGTAAGTTCATAAGGGCGAGCACTACTGTCATGCAATATTCATCATCTACCCCCGGTTCAGGTTCAACGTATTCGCACTGATCCCCATTCTCCTTCCCAGTTCCGCGTCGACGGTACTGTCTTCAACATCCCTGAGTTCGCGATGGCATTTAAATGTTCGAAGAAAGCCAAGGTACTAATCTAGTTTACACTTCACCGAGTGGTACTGAGATTGATCGACACACAGCTGAATCCTCCTGCCGATAATCAATGCAGATTTTGGTAATAGACGCGCCCTCTGAATCTCCAGTGGTTCCAATGCTTGGTTCCGTTGTATTTATCGCACAACATGAATTATGTTTGGCCTTTAAATTTCGTCCTCCTCAGAGGACACCTTTAGTGCTGGGAACATCGTTGCCTCCAGTACGCTCGATTGCTTGCCGGATTGCAAGTGCTAGTGCCTTGAACGCCGACTCGGCACTGATGGATATTTGAGTTTACCCACGACGTATGATCAGATGGAGCTACTCACCGGTGATGGTCATTCTCTCCACGCAAAACATCAACGTGCAATGTGGCCCCTGACGCAATGGCAAAAGAGTAGAAGATATGGGGGATCATCTCCGTGGACAAGTCACCGATCTTCTCCCTTTTCAGGCCAAGCTCTGTGACACAGTATGGCCGCGAACATATATCTATTACGGCACGGGAGAGAGCCTATCATGCGAGTTAGATAATCATGTACAGATCTAATAATGAACTTACTTCATCCAAAGGAGCAAAGCCTGTACCGTATCTACGGATGCCTCGCACCTCGCCGAGCGCTTCTTTGAAAGCGGTGCCCAATGCGATGGCGCTGTCCTGTGTTGTGATATTGGTGTAGATCGGATGGTAGATGAGGGATGGTGCTCATCTGCAGTATGGTGGTCATCTATCCATAGATCTCCTTTGCATTTCATTGTCAAGGACATTCCGCCATGCTTGGCAAGTGCGGTATACATCTGCTGCGATATTAAAGATTGGTACATTGAGATCAGAGCCGACGGACATGGTCAAGGAATCCGATGCCGGTGTTGACATTGATGACCTGAGCATTGGATGAACCGGGGGTGCAGTCGAGGTTTATGGAGACTTCGATTTCAGTCTCGCTGGTTTTGCGAGAGATAGAGGCTTGCCGTGCGGACATGATGGTGACGGAGAAAGAGGAGAATGGCGTTAAGAAACAGATGTCAACAAAAAAAATATGGCTTCGTTGCGAGCCACGACGCGTCTCGTCCGTCGGGCCTGTCCGCCCCATTCAAGGCCCTTTTTCAACTGGTTTCGCAAGCCAAAACCTGTGCAAGACTCAGAGACTTTATTTCACAAGTTTTCAGAGTCTCCTCACGCTGCTCTGCGTGCTCGTAGTGCCGCAATTCAGCAGCTTGCACCTTGCCCTGTTTGCGCTGCTTCACACGACCACATTCATGCACATGTTAAGGCTCAACCCCGTGCTGTCAAGTTTGAGTGCCCAGACTGTGGGTGGCCAACACACTGCACCGAGGAACACCACCAGGAGGACGAGGAGCATCACAAGTACTGCTCGCGTCTGCGCGAAGCCAACGAGGACGAACATGACTTGAGGAGCGGAAGGCGTCTCCGAGAATTTGAGCTGCCCGGTTCGTCCCACTAACGCGACACCTTGGCCCAGCTAATTCGACCACAGGTCCTCAGGGATACGAGGAAGCCGTTTCCTTTGCTAACTGGGATGTCTTTTGGTATACTCGTGGATTCCCTTCCATGGACACCGAACGGTCCCGGAGACACGCCAGCAAACTCTTGTCATTCCCAATTACCATCGGGAGTACCATACATCAACATAGTGGGTTAACACTGAGCAACCAGCGTCTCACCCCCGAGGGAAGTCGATCATTAGCAGGTAGGTCCCAGCACTCTGTTAACATTTTTCGCACTTATCTATGTATATCTAGCCCTAAGATCAACACTACATGTCGCACCCGGTGCGCCTGAAACTGCGGAAGCTGCTGTAGGAAAGCCCCAAGTACGGGTATTCATCCTGGGTGCTCGGGCTGAATCTTCTCTTCCGCCACATGTCTGGGAACAACTCACCATGTTATTCCCATCCACTCACATGCACCTGTTCTTTATTGGCCCACAAGTTTCACTGCCACGAGATCTACCACCTCCTGCTTCACCTGCTGCTTCAGCTTCCACCCTAGACATGGCCCGAGAGAATGTTCCGAACACGGGATCAGACGCTACGCCTTCAATGTCGCCTGAATCGTCCGAGACATCTACCGAAGTCACCGAAAAGAAACCTGATTACATCCCCAACGTTTACCAACCTCCGACCCCTGCCCCCATAGAGCGCCTAAAACGCACCCGTTCCTCTCTCCAGCGTTATGGAGTCCCATCATACACCGTTCCATACACACCACAACTCACGGTAACCGGACTACAAGCAAACTATGCTGACGTTCATGCCCAATTTCAACATACCCTAGACCCATACAGCGATCTATTCTTCATGTTCTGCCCTGGGTTTGGTTTCCCGTCTCCCGATTCGGTTTCTGAGGAAACTGGCGAGCCCCTACTGCAAATATCGTCTCCAACTGAGTGGGGCCCAGTAATGCCAATGCTCTTGGCTTCCAAGTGCCCAATCTTCGTAACCGGCTTCTCTCCGACTGACGTGGAACGCGACGTCCGCTCCTTGTCTACAGCACCTGACGTGGCGGGCGAATTCGAATGGGTCATTACGCCCGGCCCAAATGCCTTTGGCAGCGAAAAATGGGAAGTTGCTGATTTTGACCCTCGGGTGATGGTCAAGGCAAACTGGGGCATTTGGGGCATCAGAGGGAAAAGTAGGGATATACAGGAGAGAAGCCGCTTCAGTTTCTCCTTATAATCGGGTTTTTTGTCACTCAAATATAATGGAGAGAGATCATAATCATATTCATGCTGAAAGTAAATGTTGTGATACCAGTGAAGCTCCTGTGCTCAATGTGCCCGGTAAGTAGTGATTTAATTTTCATCCTCAGAGTCAATGATTTGAACAGGAAGAGTTGAGGGAGGAGGGATGAAGTTCTGCAATTTCAGTGTCAATTTGTGGCATAATTTGTAAGAAGGTAGTACACTTACACGAGTCTTGATCCCCCCAGCCTTGGGCAGCCGAGTGGAACCTGCACTTAGCCAGGCATCAACCTCGGCAGCAACACCACGCCCTTCACTGTAGTGAGCGAGTAATCAGTGCATAAACTCTATGTTCAAATAGCCATGTGCGTACTTGATGCCCCATACGATCAAAGACTGTCCACGGCGACAATCGCCTGCAGCGAAGATGCCTTCCACATTCGTAGAATATTTCTTGAAAGATTCTAATCTGAGAACGAAAGAGTACCAGAAAAGGATGAGGGAGTAAGTACCTTGTTGGGAGTTTGAATATTAGACCTAGCGTCTTGCTTGATATCCAATGCCTTAATGAGTTCGGCCTGAGGTCCAAGGAAACCAAGCGCAAGGAAAACGAGTTGTGCTGGGAAGAATTTCTCTGAGCCAGGAACTTCTTCCATTTTCCATCGTCCACCGCTATCCTTGGTCCATTCAACACGAACTTAGTTTGAAACTGTTAGAGACCGTAGAAGGCTGAGAAGAAAGTGTTAAACAACGGACCTGTGTTGAGACCTGTGAGTTTTCCGACATCATCAACAACGAACTCCTTGGTCGAGATCGAATACTCTCTCGGATCTAATAAACCTTGTTAATAAGGGGCGTGAGCCTGAGTTCATGTCAACAAACCATTGCCGAAGTGGGCGGCAACTTCTGTATGACCATAGTCTGTACGGAATATCCTGGTTTGCCAGAATAAGCTACAAGTTAAATTAGTAGATACAGTAACTTACCTGGGCCACTGTGGCCAAGGATTATCCCTGCCTCGAGAAACTGGAGGCTTAGGAAGAAGCTCGAAGTTTGTCACGGACTTGGCCCCATGGCGCATGGAGGTACCGATACAGTCGTTTCCAGTGTCTCCCCCACCAATGACGATGACGTCCTTACCCTTGGCGTTGATGTAACCCCCGTCTTCGAGCTCGGAATCAAGGAGCGATTTGGTGTTGAGCTGTTAGCAGTCAGATGGAGGGCCTAGAAAAGGAGAAAAAGGTTCGAACCTGCAAGAAATCCATGGCAAAATGGATTCCATCAACATCACGACCTGGAATTCTAAGGTCCCTTGGCCAGGTAGCGCCAGTGCAGAGAATGACGGCGTCATTATCTTCGCGAAGTTGGGCAGCGTCAATGTCGACTCCAATATTGGCGTTTGGTACGAAAGTCTTAGGAGTCGTAAAATGGAAAATAAAGACACATTGAATTGAGTACTTACAATACCCTCCGCAGCCATAAGATCAAGACGACGCTGTACGATAGCTTTGTCGAGTTTCATGCTTCGAAAACTTGAATACCAATGTTGATTTATAGCTGAGGGGAACTTACTTGGGAATGCCATACATCAAGAGTCCGCCCATACGGTCGTTCCTATCGTAAACAGTGACATAGTGGCCAGCTTTATTGAGCTGATCAGCGCAAGCGAGGCCTGCAGGCCCGGAACCTATGACGGCAATCCTCTTCCCTGTTCTGAATGAAGGCGGATTCGGTGCCATCCAACCCATTTCGAATGCCTGCATGGCCACGTAATTAGTGGTGGGACACTGGCAGGGTAGAAATATCGCAGGCAAACCTTGTCGATGATAGCACATTCAATGCTCTTGATTCCCACAGGCTGTTCGTTGATTCCTAGTACACAAGCACCTTCGCACGGCGCTGGGCACACACGACCTGTGAACTCGGGGAAATTATTTGTGAGGAGAAGTCGATGAAGAGCGTCTTTCCACTGTTCTTTGAAGACAAGATCGTTCCATTGGGGTATGACATTCGAAATAGGGCACCCAGAATCAGATTGACAGAAGGGTACTCCGCAGTCCATGCAGCGAGCAGATTGGTACTTCAATTCACTCTCTGTAAGACGTGCGGAAATTTCCTTCCAGTCCTTAACACGTTTGCGAGGTGGACGATACGCCTCTCCGAGCCGCTTGTATTTCATGAAGCCGCGCGTCTTGTCGAGCTTGTGAAGTCGCTGCTTAGTCGTCGAATCATCTACCATGGAATCCTCAACGTCGACTACGGAGGGTTCATGACGAGTTTTAGTTGCAGGTACAGGGGTCTTGGGTAACAGTATATCCTCGAGGCCTTCGGATGCAAGATCGACTTGACTAGCAGTTCGAGAAGGAACCAAGTCAATGACATTCTGGCGTAACTTCTCTTCTTTTTCGCGTGCTTTCTGCTCTTCCAAAACTCGTTTGTAATCAAGAGGCATGACGCGAACGAAGAGGGGAAGGAGATGGTGGAAGTCATGAAGGACACGGTTGGCGACTTCAGAGCCAGTGTAATGACGATGGTCCTCAATGAGACTGCGGAGTGCAGCAATCTCACGAGGATCAGTGACTTTGCCAAGTTCCACCATCTCCATATTCACCTTGGACGCGAAAGTGTGAGCCGTATCGAGTACATAGGCAATTCCGCCGCTCATACCAGCCGCGAAATTACGTCCTGTGACACCGAGGACGACCACACGTCCACCTGTCATGTATTCACATCCGTGGTCACCAGTGCCCTCCACAACAGCATTGGCTCCCGAATTCCGGACAGCGAATCGCTCGGCAGCTACGCCACGAATGAATGCCTCTCCGGATGTCGCACCGTACAAGCAAACGTTGCCGATGATTATGTTTTCTTCGGCTTTGAACGGAGATTGCTTGGGCGGATAGACCACTAGACGACCACCAGATAACCCTTTACCAACATAGTCGTTCGCGTCACCTTCGAGTTCGATAGTGATTCCGGGGGCAAGGAATGCGCCACATGATTGGCCTGCAGATCCCGTCATCCTGATATGGATGGTGTCCTTTGGCAAGCCTTCCTCTCCGTATTGTTTGGACACTTTGTAGGAAAGCGAAGTGCCCAGCGCACGGTCGGTGTTTGTCACCTCACACTCGATGTGGACGGGTAGGCCCTTAGTCAATGCGGGCTCAGATTCGTCGATGAACTTGTTGTCAAGGCGGATATATAACTTGTGGTCCTGTTGGCGCACTCGATAAGTTGCTGCACCGGGACGCATCTGCCATGCCGGTTTCAAGATAGGTGAAAGGTCGAGATGTGCTGTTTTTTTGGTTCGAAGTTTTTCGTCGACCTTCAGCATATCAGCCCTGCCAACCATTTCATTGATAGTGCGGAAGCCAAGTTTGGCCATATAGCCACGAAGTTCCTCAGCTAAGTAGTAGAAGAAATTGATGACCTGCTCCGGCTGTCCGGCGAACTTCGCGCGTAGTTGAGGATCCTGTGTAGCGATACCAACTGGGCATGTATTCACTTGGGAGATGGTTAATTTATTTCATTTCATACAGCAAATGAAAGATGCATGGCTCACAGTGACATTTGCGCATCATAATGCAGCCCATTGCGATGAGGGGGGTAGTGGCGAAACCCCACTCTTCGGCACCTAGCAAGCAAGCAATTGCAATATCACGTCCAGTTCGAATCTGGCCATCAGTCTGGACAGTGACACGACCCCGAAGATCATTCAAAACGAGGGTTTGATGAGTCTCGGCAAGACCAAGCTCCCATGGAAGCCCAGCATACTTGATACCAGTCCACCGAGATGCACCAGTACCTCCATCATGCCCCGAAATGAGGATGTGATCAGCCTTAGCCTTCGCGACACCACTTGCAACGATTCCCACACCGACCTCCGAAACCAATTTCACGGAAACACGGGCTCGAGGATTAGAACACTTCAAGTCGTAAATGAGTTGCTTCAAATCTTCGATCGAGTAGATGTCGTGATGGGGTGGCGGAGAGATGAGGCCAACCCCAGCAGTAGAATGACGTGTACGAGCAATGGAGGCTGAGACTTTGTGTCCAGGCAACTCGCCACCTTCACCAGGCTTCGCGCCTTGTGCCATCTTAATCTGGAGCTCATCTGCATCCGCAAGATAATTGGCAGTGACACCAAAGCGACCTGACGCGACTTGTTTGATCGCCGATCGCATTGTATCACCATTGTTCAACACAAGCGACCGCTCTGCATCTTCACCTCCTTCACCGGTATTGGATTTGCCACCGAGACGGTTCATGGCGACAGCGAGAGTCGAATGAGCTTCCATGGAGATAGATCCGTATGACATGGCACCAGTTACAAAGCGCTGTACAATCTCGTTCCAGGGTTCCACTTGTTCAATCGGAATTGGGGTAGCGCTTTCGTAACGGAAGTCAAGAAGGCCACGAAGCTGGACACTCTTGATCTGTTCATTGGCATTGCGAGAATAGGCATCATACGCCGATTGGTTCCTTTCTCTCACAGCGTCCTGGAGGTGGGCAATTCCGGCAGGATCATTGACATGAGCCTCACCCCCGTCACGCCAGTGGTATTCACCGGATTCCGGCATGCCGGGTGGAAGAATTGTTTCGCGAGTAGGCCATCCTCGTTCATGCAGCTCGTAGGCATCCATTGCGAGGAGATCGAAGGTGGCACCTTGTACGCGGCTCGCTGTACCGATAAAGCAACGTTCTACAACTTCGCTGTGCAACCCAAGGATTTCGAAGATTTGAGCGCCTTTGTAGGATTGAAGTGTCGATATGCCCATCTTCGACATGACTTTGAGGATGCCGTTGTCGACTGAGTGGCGATAGTTCTCCATCAACTGTTCGACGGTCTTCCCGTTCTTGATTCTGAGAAGGAGAATTTAGACTTTCGAAACGAAGGAGGGAGGCAATGCGTACAATCCATCCCGGCCTAACTTGTGAATGGTTTCCATCACAAGCCAGGGACATACTGCGTCTGCACCATAACCGACAAGGACGCAAAGGTGATGGACTTCGCGAGCCTCTGCGGTCTCTATCATCAGTGCAACTTTGGCGCGCTTCTTGTGCAAGGTAAGGTGGTGATGCACACCACCGCATGCAATTAGAGCAGAAAGAGGGACGCGGGACGAGCTGACGGCACGGTCGCTGAGAATGATGACCTTGATACCATCGTCAATGGCCTGAGCAGCCTCGCTGCAAACTCTTTCGAGCGCGAGCTGGTACCCAGGGAGGCCTTCTGTTTTTGGGAACGTGATATCGATGGTGCGAGACGGCCAGGAAGCATAAGCCGCCTTTAAATTCTTCATGGCATTTATTTCTTCGATGGATATGATTGGGGAAGGTAAGAGTATGCGATGACATTGTTCAGGTTTCATTTCCAGCAGATTGCCTTCGGGACCAACGTAGGCCTCGAGCGACATGACAATGCTTTCTCTGATTGGGTCAATGGGAGGGTTTGTCACTTGAGCGAAGAGTTGACGGAAATAGTCGTAGATGATACGAGGCTGGACGGCCATTGCGGCGAGAGGGGCATCATTTCCCATAGATCCAAGAGCCTCCTTACCATCTAACACCATTGGAAGCATGAGAAGGTTGAGTTGTTCGACGGTAAATCCAAAGGCAAGAAGCTTGGGATCGGCCTCAATGACTTCTGCATCGAGTACGGGTCCGAGGCGGATATTGCTTCGGATAACGCGTTTAAGGATGTTAGGAACGTGGAGGACGTGTGTCTCGACCCAAGAAGCGAAATTTTGTTTCTTCGCCGTCGTACGCTTCAACTCCTTATCGTCAACAATCCTACCTTCCTGCGTATCCACGAGAAGCATGCGACCAGGCTTGAGACGGCCTTTTTGAACGACCTTTTCGGGGGGAATATACAGCGCTCCAACTTCGGACGCACAAACCATGATATCCTCGTTGGTGACAATAAAACGACAGGGGCGAAGACCATTCCTGTCCAAGTTTGCACCGCAGTAACGGCCATCACTGAATGTAAAGAGAGCGGGGCCATCCCATGGTTCCTGTAAACATGCAGCCCAATTATAGAAGGCTTTCTTCTCGGGCTCCATGTTCTCGTTTCCTTGCCACGCTTCAGGAATGAGCATCATGATGGCTTCTGGGAGTGTGACGACACCGTTGACAACTAGGAGCTCAAGAACATTGTCGAAGGCGGCGGAATCAGAACCACCAGTCTCAATGATTGGATAAAGACGATCGAGGTGTTCGCCGAAATGCTTGGACGAGAGAACTCCTTCGCGAGCACGCATCCAATTCTTGTTTCCGCGGACAGTGTTGATCTCGCCTATAGATCATACTCAGACGTGCAAATTCGTCAAAAAATCAAACAAACCATTGTGCGCGGCGAGTCTAAGAGGCTGAGCTCTATCCCAACTTGGGAAGGTGTTGGTAGAGAAGCGCGAATGCACTAGCGTGAAGTGCGACTGATAAAGGACATGGTTGAGGTCGTGATAGTAGTTGTACACTTGGGGCGGGGACAACTGTCCCTTGTAAACTATGTTCTTGTGTGACAATGAGCATACATAAAACCCTTTGGCAAGCGTGCTTTTCACAGATTATTCAACTCGTCAACATTGGATCGAGATCATAAGAACGAAAAGGACAAACATGCTGTGGGTTGAATGCTTGCGGAGGACATAGAGTTGTCGTTCGAAATGCTTAGCATCAAATGTGCCACTCTGGCTTGCGTTTCCATCGCCATAATGAGCTCGCAGGACAACGAACGGTTGCAAAATGGTGGGTTCCTTGCTACTGGCAGCAGGTCCGAGTATAGTTCCATCTGTGGGGACTTCACGCCAACCAAGGACACGTAGTCCAAGGCCGACAGCCAACTTTGTGAAGACTGCTTGATAGCTTTGGAGCTGGACAGGGTCATTCGCTTTGAAAAATACATTTCCAACAGCATATTCTCCAGGCTCAGGAAGAGTGCAACCTAGGTCTCTCTCCGCCTCGCGCTTGAAGAATTGATGCGGAATAGCCGTCATGACACCTGCACCATCACCGTCGCGGCTGTCGGCGCCAGTAGCACCTCGGTGGGTCATGGCGCATAGAAGCTGCCGCGCGTCAGAAACAATCTTGTGGTTTGGCTGGCCCTTGATGTGGCATATGAAACCGACACCGCAAGAGTCCTTCTCGTTCACGTTCAAGTAGAGGCCTTGGTTAGCAGGCAAAGACCCAGCAAAGGATGAAGGGTCACGCTCTACGGCATTGAAGCCTTTGATATTTTCTGTCGATGCGAACTCGGAAACAAGTGGCAAAGGATCAGGCAAAGGAGAGCGGCCAGTGCTGGCCATGGACTGTGGTGTATGGAGTGATAGAGATGTACAGGACAACAATGTTAGTATGTGCGTAGATAAGCCCTGAGTCGGGACTCGGAGTAGCCTCAAATTCAAGAGCAATGACTGGTCGAGAGCAAAATTGGAGCACATGACCTTATCGCCACTCTTGTGCGAGTTTTTCCGATCTGATCATTCTTTGCATTCTGATTCGCTCCCCTAGACCTCAACCCCACTTTCACCCATGCCCAAGAGATGACAGGTGATAACAAACGCGTATCACTTATGTACTTACAATCGGAGTGGCTTCCCAGACTTGGAGCTCTCGAGCAAGTCTTCATTCGATACATTCGAAACCTTTCTTCCCAGAACGGCCTTGAAGCGCTTGAGAAGCACTTGTCAGACACATTGTACAACTCGATCATTCTTGACCAGGCTGAGACCATGAGGCTGATGTTCCTGGTACTGGTACTGAATCCTGATCCCTGTTTAACCCGCCCCTGCAGTGCACAACTATAGCAAGTCCCGTACATCTGTATCATCGATAATTATCTCACGATGTGAGACTCGAGCCCACTAACAGTATGTTGCAAAGCCTTCCGAAATTAATTTGCTCATAAGGAGTGTGGTCGCAAAGGAGTGAAAATCACCAATGACGACTTTGGTGTCATCAAATTGAAACTCATGGGCCATGTAAGCTCAAGCGCTTGAGTGCCCAGCATCGTACATATCGCATGTTCCTTGCAGAGGTACCAAGCTTGAGTCTTAGTGTCAGTCTAACCGTGTTAGAATCTGAGAACCAGTTATTCGAAAAATCTGAGATTAGAGTAGAACTTGTGTGGCCCTTAGCCGATGTGCCAAACCTTGATGAATGGATCAAAGCAGCCCCACAAGGATGATTAGTTGTTGGCAAGGATGCAATTTGTCTTTGACGACAAGCGACAAGGAACCCTTAACTTCACCGCATCAACCACTCTTCGACATGTCGGTGCGGACCATCTTTAACTTGCTCCATCGTGAAGCGCACAACAAACGGTTGCTAAAGCACTTTATGAACTGCATATCAGAGTCAGATGAGGATATTTACCTTTGTGGTGACCATTATATTGTCGAACAGTCTCGCCCGACGCCATTTCCCAGAGGCGAGCTGTATGGTCAGACGACGCTGGGAAAGTTCAAATTAAGAATTCGAAAAAAGAAACGTCCGGTAAGCCTCACCTGTGACTAGATATGCTGAATCAGCGCTGAAGGCGCAATCCCAGACCCAGCGCTGGTGGCCAATCAAAGTCCTTTCCAACTTGAACTCGTAGTTATGAGATATCGACCATATCTTCACCGTAGTGTCAGCGGAGCACGTCGCCAGGTATCTCGAGAATGGCTCTTAATCAGTCAACATTTAAGGTAGACGATAAATGGGAATACTTCGCGTCAGGGCTCAACAGACATCTTGTGAGATACTTGTTGTGGGCATGGAACCTTGTAACTGCTTGGAACCGCGGTAGGCCTGAACTTTCGTCATTGACTTTCCACACATAACACTGTCCCTATGAGGGACTGTCAACACTTGAAGGTTCAACCAAGACGGTAACCACTTGCCTTGTTGTTTCCCGCCACTAAACAAGAACCGTCGGAGGCAAGACTAACGGACCGGATGGGAACATCGCCTGCCGGGGTCTTGCATACTCAAGGCAAGGTTAAGCTTGCACTCGTAGAGTCGGTTTGTTATAAGCAAAGAAATACTCACGAGTTCATGAGAGCAAACATTGTCTGATAGATCCCATTGTTTAATACTGCCCGCCTGATCACAGGAAATGAGTTCTCCCTGATTAGGGTGTATGCAGACGTCGTTGACTGGAGGTGGAGCACGTCATACCAAGCCGGTGAAATCACAAAGAAGATGGATTGACCTGGTGCCGAATTGTCATATGTACGATGTAACTGCGAGCTCCTGGGGTCAAGAACAGTGCTCTGATTCAAAAGTTTGCATTTTTCTCAAAATCCATACACATACCGCAAATCCCATATCTTGATTGTTCCATCTTCGCTTCCGGTGACAAGCCATTTACCTTCACTGTGAAACGAGACCGATGTGACGTTCATGGTATGGCCATCAAATGTGGCAAGCTTGAGATACTGAGCTTTCGCACCGAACGCCGAACACCATGACCTACAGGTTCTGATGAAGTACTTGCAATTTCATAGATGCGGACTTTCTTGTGGATTGCGGCAGCCAGCAACCGTTTACTTGATAAAATATTAGTGGAATATGGGAAGAGAAGGGATCAACTCACTCTGGTGATATTGCAAGACGGTTGACTTGCTGTAGCAAAAGGATTCATGATGAGAAAGCGTAGTGTAGGTATGCAATACGAAGTGATACTAACACCTGCTTCACTCGTGCGTGCGATGGTTCTTGAACAAATTCCACTCCAAGCCTCCCAAAACCGAATCTCATGGTCGTAAGACCCGGTGACAAGAATTACAGACATATCGTGACGGGCTGGGGGGTAGCGGCCTTGTCAAATTATGTGCTGGATTCAAGCCCTTAGAACCAAACGCACCCAAAGCCCTTTGATGAAAATAACAACAAATATTTCGTTTTGGGGCTACAAGCGACCACACTTATAGTAGGGCCTAGGGAGTCATGTTGACCTTGGGTTGTCCAAATTTCAAGACTCCCCCCACAACGGTGGCGCCAACTTATTTCAATAGACATAAGGATTAACTAGAACTGGTCGCTGGACTCCCACCCAGTTGCTGAAGAACTTTAGACTCCCATCCAGCCATCTCCACTTTCGTTCAAGTTGCGCTTCTTTCGGTCTGTGCTGCTTAGTTGCTCTGCTCTATAACGTGATCCCCCTCCGTTATCCTCGGTGATCTTTGCCTAAACTACAATGAGGTCCCTCCCTTGCCCCGCCGACGGCTGGGACAATCACAGATCACATGAAACCTTCTAAGAAACTCGGCCTCCCCTTCCCTTGCTTAATCGCGAGGATCTCGATCATACCTTCGCTTGGCTGGGCTCTCCAAAGACAGCAGGACCGGAAAGCACAGTGTTCTTTCATGCATGTATGTACGCACTACATGTAAACGAGTTCCTACCATTAGGGCCGACAATTTGCCTCCGTGGGAGTACCTTACTAGATCACTTCGTGGCCACAACGTTATCTAATACAAACCTGAGCCCAGATTATTTCATCTTGCCCCTCTCATCTTGCAGGGTCTTGTTCCGGGAATCTATTTCCGTTTCCGCGAAGTACGATTGTCAAATGACATGCCACCATCTTTACCGGTTAGTCGTCGCTAATGGTCCTTGAAACGACACACATCTACTCGATCTCTTGTTCGATCGTTCTTATTTCTACCGTCGGGCCATCTCTGGCTATCTTTTGAGGAATTTGCGTTCATTCCCCCACGCTTCTCCGTGACTGAGTAGAAAATGAAGACTCGTGTTTCTCAGAAATTATCTCGAAGCATTGGACCTCCTTGCGACCCCTCCCATATGATTCGATCGCTCTGCCAGTGCCCTTTATATATCGCATACCAGAATCATCAAAATTCCTTAGAATCCATTCATTCGTTGGTTCTCTCTTTGAACCTGCGGTGGTATTTTGGCTATGAACGCGTACCCTGTATGTTGTTATATTCGTTCGAACAACTATGCTGATACTAAACAAAGGTCTGCTCTACTAGGCAGGCACACGAGTTTTCTTTTGGGCATCGAACGCCCAAATCGTCTATGGGTCAGTCGATTCAACGAGTAGGATGCCCGATGCGAGTTCTTGTTTACTTTTTTGTATATGTGCTTTTTGCTGATATTTTTCATTTTCTTTCTTAGGGTACTCTAATCTTGACCATCAAGCTAGACGACGGGGGGAAAACAGTTTCCCTGCCGTGAGTTGCTGGTCCGATCTGAAGTTACCTTATACTGATCGTTCCGCAGTGCCGCCGGCATCACAAGGGTTACCTAGTAGGATACATCGACAAGGACATTCATCCGCTCATTTACTACTTCATCTCGGGGTTTCATGGACTACGAAACATACACGCCCTGACATTCTCGTCTTCACGGTCGCCTCGGACTGGTTATCCATGCACGTTTTACAGTCTTCTATATACCTCATGCTTTCGCTTCGTACCACCGAAGTTCGAAACTTTCTGATACCAATTTTGTACCAACTTCTTACACTCCTCTTGTAAATTATGTAATATGTAGGATAATCATATCATACTGTGACGTTGTGAGATCGACAACGTACTTCGTTTTGTACCCTATAAGCCTCATGTCCATGAACATAATCTGGGGGCGCTGAGGGTGAGGTAAATATAAGGAACGGGGTGATGATGGAATGGTCAGATTCAAGGTTCATGTGTCTCAGGAGATATCATCTGAGCTGCAGGCTAAGTGATGCGCAAAACGAATAGGGTGTCCTGAGAAAGACATAGGTCAACTTCGATCAGAGGAACTTTGCCCCATATGAAGTTGAAATGCAGCAACTTGACAGGTGTTCTGTTCCTTGCAAATGACCTTCTGAGAAGTTCGAACTGACTTAAGTCATGCCGTTATGCCTATAGGCCTTGAGGCCAGAAGTTTGATCGATGTGATCGATGGATCATCGGGTCCGTCGATTGAACATCAACCAAGAAGCATTTGGATCGGAACCGAAAATATACATCTGGCAACGCAGCATCGACGAGAACGAGCGTCAAGAATTTTGAGTAAAGCTTTGGTGCAACAAGGGAAGCTTAGCGCTCGGATCGCGAGCGTGAATTATAGTCATCCATTGACATGATGAGAACACTGACAATACGAGCCCGATGGGTTGGCTCTATCCATTCATGCATTCCATTTTTGTAGGGGCAGCGTCATGGTTGAAAGATGGAGGATAATCCTTGAAAAAGCAAATCAGAAGGTTCAAATTCCGGCGTTTGTCGAGCTCGTGACACACGCACTCTGATCATGATGCTAAGCCGTTGCCCAAAACGCGAATCCTGACCATCAGGAAGGTCACCCCTCAGTATCGAGTGCTTGTACTGATATCGCATGGAGTCTCTGTATGTCCAAGATCAGTTATGACAGTTTCGCTACGTTGATATCCGGTATAACCTTTGCAAGTAGACGCTACCAGACGGCAGCGAGATATCGAAAATATCGTCATCTCCATTTGGGCCCTCCATATGCAAGAGGCGTTCCGCGCCTAAACTGACACCCATTATCCATGACCCGCTGGCGGACGTATTATCGACGTGAGGAAGAATTTCTCCGTAGGAAGCGAGGTGAAGTAGGTGGGTTTGGACATGATTCGTCGGGCATAGGCTGTATAGTCGCTGCAGGATATGGGACAGTCCTGGCGTTTCCTGCTCTTGCCACCAAGACAAATGCGCCTCGCGATAATGATTTATGACGCCGTCAAAATGGCCCTATGAATGATTCCATTTTATAACTTGAGAACGGCATGGCGCGGACAAAGGAATGGAGCTGACCTCTTTGAACCCATAGTACTCATCTGGTAGAAATTGTTCGTGAATTGAGAGGTGACGTGTAGATGGTGATGCTGTGCACTCTTTAATTCGTCGACGCACCCGTCTTGTCTCCATTTCATCTAACTTTCGAAGAGAAGCACTTAAAAGTGTCTGTTGTTCATGAAGAGCGAAGAACTTAGGCCATAAGGTCAAGTCCGGAGCGCATTTTATAGGATCAACACGAGAAACGGTTGTGAACATTCTCCTGATAGCCGTGGCAGGAAGTGTCATGATGAGTCGAGAAGGATGGACGTAGGTTGTTAATGCCAGCGCTTGTCAATGGTAGTGGCCAGGTCGTGACCCGTGTTAACTATAAATATAAATCTCGTGATCTCTCAAGTTGTACAACACCTGCCACCAGGCTCTACATGTCAGTGGTGGTGGATGGTTCCAATTTCCTGCGAAGTTCAAACGAGGGAAACATAGAAAGTTCGTCTGTCTTAGCTGCTCCTGAACTATACTTGATTTTTACTTGATTTTTCCTCCTCTGCAATCACCAGAGGAATCACAGGGTAATTTACAGGCTGCCGTTGCACGAACATTAACAAGAAGTGCGGCATTGTACTTTTCACGTCCAGTGCGATTGTTTCGCCCGTCGAAAGGTTTGAGATCACTCATAATTCCGACCCACCTTCTGACTTGTGAGCAGTTAGTGGATGGCATTCACTTCGAGGCCTTGCTGCAGGACATGGAACCTCCCTCAGCCCTCAATATGTATTTGGGTTGATCAAGACTCAAGGGGTGAGTGCCCGCGGACCAATGAATTCATCCCAGATATGACACCCATTCAATTTTAGTTTGTCGTCATACCTAAGCATTTTATACCCCCCATGATGGTGAATGCAATGCTTGGCACAATTCTATGGGGCACATATGCGGAAGCGTTCTCAATCTTGGAGTCTCATACAAAGAATCACCCTACACTAACGGCTGGATTGGCTGGTGGTATTGCAGGAGGTGCTCAAGCCGTCCTGGCCGCTCCTGCTGAAAATATGCGCATACTTTTTGAAGGAGGGTCTGGTGGACATTCGTGGTCGAACGCTTGGAAAGAAGTCTTTAGAGGGACTGGGTCTAAATCCATATCCAAGAAGGCTGACATTGAAGATATTCGTCAGCTAAGAAGTTGGATGAAAGACGTTGGTGACATGGCAGGTCGAGGATGGAATGGATGGAGATGGGGCCTTGGGAAGGATATTTGCGGTAATCCTGACAGCCGATCACTATATTCTTGACCACTCAGCCTAATCCATTCACGACAGGATTCGCTATATTCTTTTCCATATTCGAAGTCACTCGCCGTGTTGCTTTGCAGGTCAAGGATACGTTCCACAAGCGAGCTGAAACACCGGATGCTCAAGATAGTGTCTGGCGTCAGTTGCCTCATATCCTTCATGGGTTTACTCTTGTTGGTGGTGGTGTAAGTTGCCTTGTTTGTATTCATAACTACTACCTGATAAATGACCCTGGTCAGGTACTTGCTGGCCTTGCGTACGAAACCGCTAGCCGACCCTGGGACGTAACGCGTCGAATGATTCAACTTGAAAGGGTGGCTATGGCTCGAGAATCACAACACAGTATATTCTACCTGATTGTTCAGAAAGCTCGTGACGATGGGCTAATGTCGTTTTTCCGCTCGCATGATGGACCACGAGAGGATCCTCATCATTTTGAATTACGACGAAGACTCCTTGGTGTTCTTAGAACTCTCGGTCGTGTAGGCCCTTGGGGAGTAGGATTTCTCGTATGGGAGGCGTATGGACCTGGTCTTTCTTGACCCTCCATCCTCCCTTGTAGATTTCTTTGCTCGATTGATCTAATCTCATCTTTTATTATTATTATTATTATTTCCCGTTACCCTTTCGGGCGGAGCCCTATGTCAGGTTCGACGTACACTGTTCTGCTGTATTGGTCTATAATAATGTGTTTCTCTGTTTGTATGTGAGCCGCTGCCATCGTGATGGCTTGCGCTCTGTTTGGGCTCGGAAACGAGCCGTGTACCGTATTAGGCCTTGCGGCGTCTCTACAGTAAAATAAAGCAAAGTGAAGTGAGTATAAGTGTCATGGTGCGCGGTGTCTGGGGATCGGCGTGTCGGGGGTTGGCGTGTTTGACTCTCTGGCGTTCTAGTTCCGGTTCTTTCTCCTCTTTCCCTCCTTCCCCCTCAGTCTTCTCTTGGGCCTTCTGACATAGTCATCTCCCCACAAGGCCACGTTGCCTAGTCTGCTGTCGAAGCGGCCTGTCGCGCGTATGTAGTCGAACAGTGGGATCATCCATCTTCGGTTCGCTGAAATCTCATCTTATCCTGATCGACCATATTGCTCTTACATAATTCTCATCTCAAACTTAACCCCAAACTTGACGCGACGCCTTTGCAATTGTCAAAAATGCCTATCTGTACAAGGAAGGGATGCGGAAAAGACTTCGATATGGATGGAAACGAAATGTGCATCCATCACTCAGGTTCACCGGTGAGCCTGTTGCAGTTCATTGGTGGTGCTGCTTCCAACGTCCATAGTAGGTCTTTCACGAGGGCCTCAAGTCGTGGTCGTGCTGTAGCGATATCAATAAACCTGTCCTAGAATTCGATGAATTCATGAAACTACCTGTATGCTTGATATCCCATGTTCTTGAATTGAGAATATGACGATAACCTAGATCATATTAGGGATGCACTGAGGCAGATCGCCACACCAGTGAAGCTGTGAAAGTTGAAGCACCTAAACCTACTTCGACCACGTCCTTCTCGCTGTCCGATTCTGGATCCGGCAAGGAAACGTACTCTTCTGCAGGAAGTGGGTCGATCCCCACTCCATCACCTGCACCCGTTCCAGCACCAGTCGTTGTTGAAGACGACGATGTGAACGTAGCAGTGGCTCCCGGCACGCCGTGCCGCCGCAATGGATGTAATGTTGCATTTGTTAGTGACGCTATGAATAGACAGGGCAATGGTGAAGAGACCTTGTGCACCTACCATCCCGCCCCAGTGAGCATCCAGTTCCAGGCCCCGATGGCACTTGGCGCTGACACAGAAACAGCCGATTTTCAGAGAAGGTAGCAAGGTCCGTGCAACATTATCACCCTTCGTCAAGATCGCACTCTAGAATTTTGTCACAACTGCAGGGCTACCTATGTTGCAAGCGTAGAGTGTTAGAGTTCGACGAATTTCTCAAGATAGGTGGATGTCAAACGGGTAGGCATTTGTTTTCGCCACCCAAAACCCTTCCTTCCGTATGTTCTTCCTTAATTCTCCTGACAATGTCTTGACCGACATCTGAATGTAGGAGGAAGAGGTTACAACGTGTCGCGTCGATCACTATCAGACAGTGGAGCAAGTACACGTCTCCATTTTCGCAAAGAAAGCAGATAAGGAACGTAGCACTGTTGAATTTGAAGAGGAGCAGGTAGGCATCGTTGTAATTCCTACCTTCTGATCTCTTATCCCACCCAGGTCAAGTTTGACATTTACCTTCCTGGCCCGAAAAAGTTTTCTCGTACTCTTAATTTGTTTGGACCTATCGATCCAAAGCAGTCCTCGTATCAAATTTTTGGCACCAAGGTCTGGCGAACACCCCAACGTGTGTAACGAAGCTGACAAAATCATGTAGGTCGAACTCCATCTTCAAAAACGCGATGGACGAAGTTGGACACTTTTGGAAAAGACCAGCCATGACATTGGCAACATCAGTCTAACCTTCGGTGTAGGCGGTAAAACAGGAACGATCGGCGCAAAAAACGTCATCTTGGACGATGTCAATAAGGCTCGGGTACTTGCGAATCAGTAAAACTTTTTCGTTCTACTTATGTAGAGAAGCAGGCTCCTAACCAGCCATCCTTGCGTGTTCTTTCCAATAATTCAAGTAGAGAGTGATTCCCACTGCCTTACGCAAATACCCGGAATCCTTAAAGTACAAACAAAAGCAAATCTAATCCTCCAAGTTTAAGGTTTTAGTTTGTCTTTATTATTTTCGGTAATGTCCGTTCTCAGATTTAGCATATCTCCTTGATTTCGGATTCAATATTGCGTAGTTCTACTTGGAGCGACACACGCAAGGACGGCTGGTTTGGAGTCTGGTAGAGAAGGTGCTTCGCCCATGGTTATCATATTAGGCATAAAGGAATATGTAATCCGGTAAATTAGAGACATCCGTAAGATCGCCAGCGTCTGAATTACAGTAGTAAGTATGTAGTCTAACTGTCTAAAGCTTTTACAAAATGCCAGGCTTCTCTATCTTATCGTACATCTGGATCACATCTCCCTCTTGGAGATCGCTGAAAGTCGGCCCAAAGCAAAGGCCACATTCCGTACCCTTGCGCACTTCTGTCACATCTTTTTTCAGTATTCGCATGGTATCAAGCGATCCTGGTTTTGTTATCAGCTCTCGATAACATACAATCAACCGGAAGCTCACCTTCATGTAGGACAGTACCATTCCGCACAAGGCGAGCGAATCTGACCTTTTCAATAATTCCATTAGTTACGCGACAACCTGCAACCCTCTTTGTTTGCTTGGCCTTCAGCTGGATATCAAAAAGTTGCAGAACAGTCGCCTCTCCGGTCACTCGCGTCTCAATGATGACGGGCAAAAGAGCGATAATCTTCTCTTTGACAATTTCCATTAGGCGGTATATGATGTTCGAAGATATGATGGGAACTCCGTTTTGAGCTGCCAGAGTTTCAATCGCCCTCGGTGTCTTGACAGAGAAACCGACGATAGTGCCTGTGAATGGGGAATGAGATTACCGGATGCATCTTGGGTAAGTGTAAATATAACGCACCGCCAATTGCCTTGGCCATCATCACATCTGACTCAGAAACATCGCCAACACCAGAAGATAAAACTCGTGTGATGGCTTCCTTGTTGCCTATTCCTTGTAAAGCGCCTTCGACAGCCTCGGCACTGCCGCTAACGTCCGCTTTGATGATGAGACGTAATTCTTTCAGGCCCTCCTCGGTTTGCGGTGTAGTCTGCTTCGAAGCCTCTCCCCCCAGTTCAAGCTCCAATATCCGTTTTTCACGTTCCTGTCGACGACTAGCATTGATCGCTTCTACGTCGACCAACGTGGCCTCTATCTCAGCTTTGCGCTCCCGGTTGGCGATGGCCTTTTTTACTTCCACCTCGGTACCCTGAAGGACTTCATCTCCCGCATTCGGCACAGATTTCCACCCTGACACAGTAATTGCCATCCCAGGGTAAGCAGCCTTGACTGTGGCACCCGTAGAGTCAGTCATAACCCTGACTTTCGCTTGACTCAAGCCACTAATGATATGTGTTCCAGTTTGGAGACTTCCACGGAGAATCAGCACCGTAGCGACAGGGCTGAGAGGTTTTTAATATTAATCAACTCTGAAAAGTGCTGGGGCTTACCCGAGTCCTTTGTGAACTTTAGATTCAAGGACATAACCTTGAATAGGTCCCTCACGCTCTGCACGCAAATCCTGCATTTCTGCGATTGCTGACAACGTTTCTACAAGAGTTGGTAGCCCGTGGCCAGTCAAACCTGAAACTTCGACAGAGGGTATGTCGCCGCCGAAAGCTTCCAACTGCACATCCTCGGCAAGGAGGGCTTTCTGTACAGCATCCTGAGATGGAAAAGGTATGAAGTTTAGTTAAATAATATGCTTGTGAGTAACTGACCACATTAACTCCTGGTTTATCGACCTTGTTAATAGCAACGACAACGCCGACTTTCCCTCCATCCTTTTTTATTAGGTTAATGACCTCTTTGGTTTGAGGCATTATGCCATCGTCCGCAGCCACCACAAGCACCACAATATCAGTCACCCCAGCACCACGAGCACGCATAGCAGAAAATGCGGCGTGGCCCGGAGTGTCAAGGAAAGTGATAGACCGAGGGCCTTCTGTGCTGCCACTTGACACTGGAACAGGGACAGAAAACGCGCCAATGTGTTGTGTAATCCCACCAGCCTCACCCTTCGCAACCGATGCAGAGCGAAGAGTATCGAGTAATGTAGTTTTTCCATGATCGACGTGGCCCATTATAGTAACAACAGGTGGACGACTTTGGAGAATTGACGGGTTTGGATGCGGGGGACTACAGGAGAAACAGCTGAATGATCGGATTCTGAGAAGGAAGTGGAGATGACTGACGGGGGATAAATATCGAAAGCAGCTTCGTCATTGACAATTGGATTTCGCCCAAGTTCCTCAGCCAGTAGAACAGCGTAGTCAGACGTCAGCACTACAAACCACGGGTTAGGTCACGGATAAAAAGAGACTGGGAGCCACGGACCGTGATCGTATTCAGCCTCTTCGCTCATCCCTGATAATCGCATTTTCTGTTGCAATTTTTCTTCAGACCGATTCGTCAATAAAGATGTATGACCCAAAGAGAATATTCATACCAAGTCGAACCCCAAGGAGTCGCGCCAGGGTACCAACGGAGACCGTTGAAGGTATGAATACATCGGCAGAAACCTTCTTGACAACGACATTCTTGTTCACCTTTTTCACCTGCTTCTGAGGCTGATCTAATTCTGCGTCGTCTCTATAACCTCTCGACAATAATGTGCCACGCTCCTTGTAGGCTGTCCGTGATGACCGCTGGTCTGGGCGAGCATAACGAGGTTTTTGAGAGGCATCCAGAGTGCTACGCTCCCAGACCTCTTGGACGGTAATACGGGAGGTGTTTTCGGAGGAACCGTTTAAAAGTCGTGAATCTCGAGGCGGCTGGCCTTTCGATGGTTGGTCAAGCTGTGCGCGTCCACTGTAGCTTTGATCTCTTCGAGGGGATAAAGTACCATTGCGTTGGCTGAGCCTTGACAGGGTATTACGCGCAGCATCTTGTTGTTGAAGTCTCGGGTCGTGATGAGGTGCAGTATCTCGTTGAAGCCTGGAATCGCTATGGGACGCCACATTTCTTCGAAGGATAGATGGATATGGCGCGGTATCACGTTGAAGTCTCAGGTTGTTTTGGGGAGAGGAGTTGGAGGACGTTTGCTGGTTAGATGCTTCTTGTGGGGCTCCAGATGTACTACGGGCCCACTTGCTGGGAATACTGCGGCCCGAAATGGTAGAAGAGGGTCCAGAGTTTGGTCGACCGAAAGAAGGTGGAGGTTTTACTAGATTGTTGGCTGGTCGAGACGGAGAAGATCGAGCCCACTTGCCCATTCTCGTTGATGCTGTAGGTGTCGAGGATGGTCCTGTGCGGAGAGGCACAGGAGAACTTTGTCGAGCCTCTTGAGAACTAGAAACATTAGTAGCACTAGTAGACCTAGAAGGAGGAAGAGCCCATTTGCCCAAATCTACGGTCTTTGGGTGGGCGTCATCATCTGCAGGCCTAGGCTGAACAGGAGTAAGACTTTCTGTCCGCCAAAAAAAACAGAATTAGACAAACCTTTACTCTTGCCGATGTCGCCGCTGAGCGTGATGACGAGCAAGAGGCGCGGACAATACGCAAGACCCTGCGATGCCGGTGCATATGTACGCGGTTGCAAGAGCCAATAATTTCTCAACTCGATCATTCCAGGCGGTCAGGTGATCTATGCTCTCTCCATTTCGACGTCCACTCGTTCAAGTGGCTCAGGTCCTTCATCGTTCGGCAAACCGCTCCTATGCCCTTTCAAGATTCACAGACAGGCGAACAGGGGTTTCTAGGTCGCGCAACCGGCTCTCTCCCAAACCACCTCCACCAGATCTGCCAAAGGCAATCCCTCATGAGCAATCCGCGTCCGGGGAGGACTCGCAACTATGGCGCACTAGTATGCGGCCACCTGCTAGCCATCCTGATATAGGCCTGCACCAACTTCTCATGGAAAATCATACCCTTGTAGTAGAGAGGTGGGCATCTCGCTGTACGTATCTGAATGTGAAAATTACCTACCGACGAGACAAGGCAGATTGAAATGCTGAACATCTTTGTCGGTTTCGAACAATCTAACAGATATACTATCAGTCCGTTCCTACCCTTTTAATATCCATTCTCTGTTTGTAAAATATACCTGACGCAGGTAATGAAACTGGCACGACTGTCGGATACATCGCTGAGGAGCCCAAAGGCTTTCTCGCCGCATTGGGTCGCCAAGTGTTTGCGACTCATCGTCCATTCAGAGCCGTCATCATGGACCTCCAAGGATCCCCCGTGTTGTGGGTGCGCCCCAGTGATATGCCATGCTTGGTTTCATAGACATGTACCAATTTTTCAGATTCGACGGCCCTTTGCTTGGATAAATTCCAGAATGTATGTTCAGCGTCTCAACGAATTCTCGGACTACAGCCCAGACGGTGAACCTATACTTGATACTTTTGCTGAAGTACAGCAGCTATGGCACCCTTGGCGGAGGCGATACGATCTGTTCCTTCAGTCCGTTGCTAGGCTTCTTCCATCCTCAGATCATGATTATTCATAGCTGGGTACTTGTAGGGAGGGAGATCACCGGATTCTTTCTACAGTATCTGAGCCACAGCCAGAGCCTGAAACATCTACCTTAGTCCAATTTTCCAAAGTCGACATGGGCTTCTTATCATGGCATTTCAGGCTCTGTGATGCTAAAGGAGACGAGATTGCCTACATTAGCAGGGCTTTCCGCGGGTTCGGTCGTGAGGTATGTTGTGACTCTGTAATTACCGATAACCATATCTTAACATTCAGTGTAGTTCTTCACGGACACAGGTCAGTATACATAAGGCAATGCAAGCACCACGCTCAACTGCAACCCTATAGGGAAATACACCGTTACATTTGGCCCTGGCCCGCAGGAGCATTCCCTCGATGTGACTCCATCTATAAAAGCCACTCGAAATCTGATCCTTGACGAACGAGCTGTACGTCTTCACCTTTCATTCTTCTATGAAAATGCTGAGTATGATGCGTCCATATAGCTGACGCTTGCACTAGCTGGTGCGCATCCAGCCTCGACAAGCTGTTTCAGAAATGCTGACAGTTTGGTAGTGAACGTGGACTTTGACTATTTTTCGCGCAAATCTGGAAGGTAAGCACAATATGATTCGGCTCGAACATTGTCTGAGATGGCGACACAAGTGGGGGAGTATTATCGATGTCGTCCTGGGATTGAAGAGGGTGTACATACCTATGTATGTTATGCAACATGGTAGCCCTCTGAAAGGAGGAATGGGATGAGAGAGGGAACATGGAGCACGTGATCTGCGTGTTCTTTTCCTTCTACTATATCACTGGAACACACACTTTTCAAGCGACACGCTAAATACGTTTCGTCCGCGTCTCAACAACGACATCTCAATGCATATTTCAAAGACTTCTGGATCAACGAATATATATTCATCCCTGCCCACGCCTTTTCACGAGAATGCTCTCCAATCTCCTCAATCCTGGAGCGACTCCGACAGTTCACACGAATACGCTTCAATTTCCTGTAGCCAATATCCTGAGGCAAGGACCGCCTCCGTCTGTTCTGATCTCAGACAACGAGAACGATGTCATCAGCAGAGCTTGGAAACCATCGACAACTACCAGATTTTCATCTCACATCAAGGAGTATTCGAATTTTTGTCATTCCATTGGAGTTCCCGAGGCGTTGGCCCTACCTGCATCAGAAAAATTATTATGCTCGTTCGCATCTCTATTTGCTGGTACACCATGCAGGACAGACGGTTCAATCGAAATTTGATGCTATCAGAGCCTAGCACATCAAGAGGACACCATCACTGGCAGTGAAATACATGATGAAAGGCATTGAAAATTCTCGTCCTTTATCTTCCATACAACCCAAAAGGAAGGCAGTAACAGCTGATATTCTCCGAGCTCTTGAATTTGGATTTGATCTATCGTCACCCACTAGATTCATACATTTTCGCTATGGAGAGTTCTTACCTACAAAGGAGAAAGCTTTCAATGAGGATTTATCACCAACTTGGGCACACTTAGACCTGCCAACTACAAGTTGTGGCTCTCGAGTTTGCATCTGCCCAATACGAAAATGGGAGCACCCAAAGGTGAAACGGCCCTTATTGCGCGACAGTCTGTCTTAGACCCCATTGAAGCTCTAGAGAATCACGCTCGCATTAATGGTATTTCTCCAAATGATACATACAATGGCTTCTTACAGGAACGATAGTGGAGCCTTCTCGATTCTCACTAAATCTAAGTTCATTCGTCGCGTAAACAATATCCTTGCCGCTGCCGGTAATGCTAAGATTTCTGGTCATTGTTTCCACATTGGGGGAGCTACCCATCTTTTACCCGCAGGCATTCCATCGGATATTGTTAAGGTCTTAGGACAATGGTCGTCCGATGCTTTTCTGAGGTACTGACGTTCTTTGCATGTAATAGCTCCTATGTATATCGAACACCTCAAACCATTGGACACTGGTATGGATCCCACTCCTTCTTGGGGGTTGTCTGCAGTTTCTGGACGTGCTTGTGGCTTCTGTCTTTGGGCTGTCTTAGCAGAGTCGTCCGCAACCCCAGGCTGCGCCGCAAGGCGCTCGTGTCCTCACCATTATGTCAGTCGTGTAGTCTTCTGTATTCGGATGTCTTTGACTGCGAATAGTATGAATTCCGATGATGAGACGTGCGAGGAATCCGGCCCGAAATAGATCAAATCAACAATAACGTTATGTCACGCGACAGGACGCGCCGTGAGCTGTGGGTGTGACAATTTCTTGGTGTTGAAATGTATGTACTACCGCCGCACCTCGCAAATGGTGCACGCTCTTATGCAGAGCTTTACGCCGATATACTCGCATCCTACCGCTCTTCCCCCTTGATTTCTGCCTCCTCCGTCACCATCCTCGTATCCGCCGACGTCGACGCCCTCTGTTCTGCTAGAATGCTCAGCACCCTGTTGCATCAAGACGACATTATACATCGAATCATGCCCATTCCTGGCTATGGGCAACTTGAGGCAGCCTTTGACGATGCTGCCAATCGCCCAGAGGTGAGCGTCTTGTTCTTTCGCAGTCATTCACCCTCTAATCAGCAGGTTTCCTAGCTTCGAACCCTCATCCTGCTCAATCTTGGTGGCCTTTTGGATTTAGCAACCGAGGAATGGTTTGGAAAAGCGGGGCCCAGCCTCAAAATTCATGTCATTGACTCTACACGGCCGACACACCTTGCCAACTACTTTGAAGCGCCTGATGTCCATGTGTGGGATGACGGAAGCGTGGCAAAACTGTCCGAGCAACTTCGCAAAAGCTTTGAGTTTACCTTCGTAAGCCTTTATTCAGATACTCGTCCTTCTTCGATTCAAGGCCATCGCCTACATGCTTAATAGACTGCGCCCGAATATGTATCCGATTCCGACGATTCCGACGACTTCGACTCTGAAGACGGTGAGGCGCAAGAACAGAGTGAGGAAGACGAAGACGCTGAGTACGGTGATCGAGACTCGACCTCAGGCAAACGAAGATCATTAGGTGACAACGACAAACCCTCCAAAAGACGGCGAAAGGGTCACGACGTATGTCAAGTATCAATCTTGCTAGTCATCGTGCTGACACTTGAAAATTTCTAGCGACCTAAAAAGTCAATTCGCGAGGAATACAATTATCACCAGAAGGTTGTCAATCAGTACTACTACTCTGGCATATCCTATGGTCAAAGCGCTTCAGCGACAATATACATCTTGGCGACCGTCCTTGAGCGAGTTGACAATGACCTCTTGTGGTCAGCATACCCTTCGTCTCGACGTTACTTGATATTGATGCACACGTAGGCTTGCTATTCTGGGTCTCACTTACCAGTATACCGCATCCCGTGTATCAAGAGAATATTACGACTCCCAACAAAGCATATATGAGGATGAGGTTTCTAGGCTCAACCCCCTTCCATCGGATGGTGTTCATACATCTCTTAACCCAGATGATGTAAGCGTCCGGTCTTCAGAGGAGCTTCGATTCATGCTCTTTCGACATTGGACGCTTTACGATGCGATGTTTCACTCTAGTTACGTTGCCAGTAAACTAGGGATATGGAAGGAACGCGGTCGCAAACGATTAACGGGATTGTTAGCTAAGATGGGGTACGCCACCCTTCGACTTCCACAGTCTTCGGTCGTCATCGTTAACACCTCGTCCGTAGCTTCTCTATAGGCCAAACCCAACAGCCCTATGCCCACATGGATATTGACCTCAAAAGGGACCTTGTGCAGAAACTTAACGACGTTGCTCCCGAATACGGCCTTGTGGAGCTCTCCTACCCGTCGTTCATGCGATATTTTGGCTATCGATCGCAACCACTTTCAGCGGCTGACGCTGTTGAGGGCATCAGCGCTCTAATGGACATTGCAAACGGGGTCAAAATTGATATTGAGATAGAAGGTGCTCGTAATGGTGGCGAATGGTTTGGCGGTGGCAGGGCCTGGGAGGCAAACGCCGGTCGCGAGTTTACGAAGAAAAAGGGAGAAGGTGATGTGAGTGAACAGAGACAGGTTACCCCTTCAGATGGGGGGCAACCAAATTTGGATGGAGCTCCACCAAACCCATACGCAGATTTGCATGCACGAACGCACATCTGGTGGGTTAAGAACTTCTGGACAGCCTATGATGCGCTCGATGAGTGAGTGGAGTTATCAAGAATGGTTCTTTGACGTTAATCCAGAACAGCATAGGAGCGTTGCGAGGGGCTCTCAATCTTTCAATGGCTCTTCACCGATCCATCATTCGCCAAGGAACGACAATCATCGACAAGCAAGACATAAAATCGATGCAAGGTTATCGAGTTGTCATTTTGTCCCAAGGCCCCGATCTTTCTCTCTTCACACACCCCAGCGTCCTCTCGCGCCTGGCATTTTGGCTCGTGGATGTATTACGCGACCGGATACCTGGTACGACTAGTGGCCTTAGGGGGAAGAAAAAAAGCTTGCCATTCGTCGTCGCCTGCCTGAACGAAACAACCGATACCTATATGGTTGTTGGTGTTACTGGTGCTTTGGACTTCGGTGATGTGCGGAAAAAGTGAGTTCATAATATCTATCTTCATTCATATGCTAACTTATTCATGCCTTGATCTCAGCGAATTCAATCGGACTTTTCTCGCTGCCAGAGATAAATGCCACACCGAGACCAAGTATGCATCATTTGATATGACGGTATTGGAGCTACCTCAAAAGGACTTGAAGATATTTCTAGATGCCTTGTGCGAAGGGCCTGACGATGATGATACCTAATTTTATCCTTAAGCACTCATGATGAGAATCTAGACAAATGTATAGTGTGTATTTCTACCTGCCTGTAAACCGTTGGATTGTGATGTGGATATGACAATTGGGGGCTGGACTGTATTGAAAGTCATACATGGTTCGTGGAATCTATGGGCCTCGTAATTAATAGAATGCATCCAGCAAAACCTTGACATCTTCTGGTGAAATCAAACCCTTTATCGTTCAGGATTGTAGCGCATCGTGTATCTCTTGATTCTTCCGGTTACTGATGGCTTTCAGCTGCTTGTTATTCTGGATCTCCAGCGAGTCAAAGATTGGTCGGAGGTGTGATAATGGTGGATTTGCTTGGATGAGAAATTCCATGACTTCGTCTCCCTCCACCATAGTGAGAGGTGATAAAGATCTTCTTGTCTTTGGCTTCGAGATGGAGACTCCCTTTCAACTGCAAATCACATTGATTTAGGAGCACTTATAGGGGCTCTGCTAGTTGGCCAACCCTGCTGCAAATCCGGAAAAAGTAAGAATCAACCGTGACACGCGTAAAAAGCTTCATACACTTATTCTCTTTCTGTACTTTTGGGCTTTATTACGGGAAGTATAGTCTATTAGGTAGCGACATATATATGCCTGCACTGCACGTAGCCATCCTGAGTGTCTGCGACACAAGGGAAATGTGGCCATCGCCTAATATCCAAGTCCATGGGTCAATAGAATCTAAAAGCGCTTTACGTGACATACCTCCTCGTCAAACTTTGCCCAATCGAACTTTCCCTTGTCGACGAGTTCTCTTTTGTCGTATTGACTCAGCGTAATTTCTCTGAGTTTTGGCTGTTTAAATTTATTTGTCCAATTTAGAGCAAATTTATTTAACAATTCAAGGAGCTCGTCTCGAGGTAACTCGTAATCGTGGCCCTCAAGGAATTTTTCAAAGTGTGCCAGGGTCTTTAAATCTACATGTTAGCGATTCTAGGCGACATGATTTACAGATATTAGTTTCGCACAAAGAGTGCAGCGTCTGATTGCATACGTACATTTGGGTTAACCTTGGATTGGAAGTAGCACTGATCGTACCTTTGCCAGATTTTCGAGTCATGGGCAAGGGCCAAGGGCGAGCATGCTGTTTCGTCTTGAAAAGGAGTTGACTCCTGATCACTCTATACTATTGGTGACTACATGATGATTACGTAGGGAAGTCCCCCTGTCACTTCTTAAGATTCTTAAGAAATTGAGATCGAGAAGTCAAAGCGTATACATAAACTGGGAGACTGTTGTTGGACCATTCTTGTGACAAAACAATCAAAATGATGTAATGATCGAACCGTCCATTGTGTAAGTAACCAAGAAGGTAACACGAAAAGCTGGCTGGCTGACCTCCCAACACCCCGCTTTTGCTACGTGTCACTTGGCGCATCTGTTCCTTACGGTTTAAGCAAGTTGGTCTCTAAAGGTGAGCTTCATTTCTTAATTATATACATACACAGCCCGTAAACCCAGTGTCCAATGTGGCATCGGTTCATGAAACTCAGCTTACTGCCGACAATTTGACAATTTGCAATACATTCCGGCTGCACCCTGTTCTTAGCACCACACCGCCACGACTCCAATCCATACCATCAACCATTAAAAACGAATTCTAGGGTGCTCCCTGATTAACGAGTCAGGTTATCGATCAAATAACACCAATCGATTTCACTTGCATGCCTCTGAAGCCTGTTCGATACAGGAACTCGAAAAGCCGTACTCATCGGGAGAGACCACTCTGTGAGCCTCTGTACGTTCCTTGTCAGTTTAAGCATCTTTGAACCAGGGTTCAACACAGCGCGGGATTTCTTCCTCATTATCACATTGTGCTTCGTTCTGGCGTGTTTTCTGGTGGCCGGGTGCCGACCTTTAATACTCAAATGGGTCGTAGGCGATCTATCATGATGTGATAGCCTTCTGGGATGTTGCAAGCAAGTAAGGGGTCACAGCTCGAACTGACCAGAGGGCTCCTGGATATCCACGTCGAAACCCCTCGTGCTAGCGCTTGCTCGTCGCACACAAATTCGACGCAGAGCAGACACCGTCGACGTATCTTGCATGACGGAGATGGTGTCTGTTATATAGCTCTATGTTCTTTGGACGCGGAAAGACTATTTCCACTGTATCACTCACCATACACAACTTGGATTCAAGAATCAAGGACAATATGTTACCCTTATCATTTATGGTATATACTATCTCGTTGAAGAGGACGTACCTTGGTGTTTCGCAGTGTGGCTCAACACTCAACTCAAAACTTACTCAAACTAGTAATTTGCACGCATCCCTTGATTTGCGATCGAGGTATACAGCAGCGTGTGCATTATTCTGAAACAGCAGTGAGGAAACTATGTAACTATCCCTCTACATCGAGTTGAATTCCAACTTGACTTTCCATGCCGCCACGTGGCTGCCTACACAGAGGTCCAAAGAGTCACTGTTGATACGAACCCATTCAGGTTATCGCTCTGATTGACAACTCCTGTACCATCTAGACTGAGCTGGAACATCGATGCTACGGTCGATAGGCTATAGATTGAGATGGAAGACTGTGCATCGATGTCCACAATTTGTCTTTGACAGTCCCGAGTGTTCAAGCAGGCTTGTGAATAATTGTTGAAAAAGCTGTAGAGGCCCGCACCTATCGATACACCACAGTGTGTACAGTGTCAGGCCATATTCACAAACTCAAGAGATGTCAGACGAACCAACGACGATGATGTTTCTGGATGACTCGACGCTCAGAGCCCATGCAGAGACATCTGTGTCGGAAAAATCGGGATCCTTGAAGGCACAGTCAACAGTGAATGGCTCAGGAGCGGCGGGTACGGGCTGCCAGTATGGCTGAGATAGACGATTAGCATGTCGAAAGGCACGTATAAATGGAAATTTCACTGATTCTGTTTGTATCAGGCCCATGTAGTGATTCTCCGCGTTGACGAGCCTATACTGATACAATACATGGTGCTCGGCTAAAGGACGGGTAAAGTGAATGAAATAGAACATTTAGGAGGCCCATTAACATATACATACAAGCTGGGAAAAAGTTATTAATGACCGCATGAGATAAAGCAACTGTGAACGACTAACCCGTTCCAACCATCCACACAGGTCCATCAGACTCCGAGAGGATGCCACGACCAGAGTAAATAGAAATCTGGGAGGCGCCATCGCCGTCCAAATCGTGGTCTGCAAGCCAAACCCAGGTACCCTGGAATGCGAATCAGCGACGGTCGAAAAAAGTCGTTGGGAGAGGCTACCTCCAAATAGGCGGAAGATCCATGAGTAAGATGCAAGGCAAGGAAAGCTGCCATACACGGTGAAAAGTCTGTTGCTCCTGGAGGACAATTCGCCAGCTCAAGTTCTGTACCAGAGGCTACGAGTTCACATATTGTGGTTAGGTCTCTGACTTTGATATTTCATAAATGTACGGACCTCCTCCCAGTCTAAGCTCATCGATCAATCATTGTCATGCATCGGCTTCAAGTGGTTGTGCGCACCTGATTTGGGAGTCCCACATCCCCGCGCCGCCTTGATGCCAAAGAGGCTCCTTGACGTTCCATTCGACAACTATAGCTCCGGGAGCTACGCCAGGGTCAGTCGGGTAAAGTGAAGTACACAGACAATATATACCTGGGCCAACGGTGGTAAATATCATATCGGTAAT